>JAOWBW010000953.1:409634-517380 GCA_026119855.1 Campanula takesimana | reverse complement strand
CCTACCTCTAGTAGACCTCCGACGGGCATGAGATGGACGAGCAGCCTCCACAGGTGACCTCTCCCTCCGCTGCGGTAACACCATGTCCTCCTGATGACAGGTACAAGCGGCGGCCAAGCTCCGGAATAAACACTCAAAAATGTTGCCCCGACGGCCAGAGCGGATATAAGCCTCCGAGTCACCTGGTACAGAAAGTACAGTTCAGATACAAGTCTATAGTGTGTGCGTGTAAGACAGAAATGAAAAGAAAAGGGTATCATACCGTAGCTCCAAGCGGAGGAAGCTGGGCCCCAGTAACCTCGTCATCCTCGGTAGGAGTCAGATCAAAATCCACCTCAATACCTCCCCGCTGCATCCTAATTGCTATCGGAGAACCGTGGCATATCCATACCGTATCTATCCCCTCTACTAGAGCTAGCCGGATAGGCACCAGCCTGACTCCTCGCAAAAAACCTGCGGGCTCAGCAGCACATGCTCCACAAACCTACATAGTCAGCCCCACTTTGGTATAAATGAGCGGGAGTCCTCGCTCGGTAGTCACCACTCCTCCTCAGCCTAGCGGATACAGCATGTCCCTCGGAGGCTCACTCGGGCCCACAACATAGGATGTCTTCTATGCTGCCTGCAGACTCTCTCGCCAAGGTACATGGCATCCCAGTCAACCCTACCAAGAAGCAGCGGGAAGTAGTAAAATTCCTGGGCTGCCTGACCCCTGCCAGTACCAGATCAGACTAAGGGAAGAACTGGAAGTCCTCATGTAGCGGACCACTCAACCTCGCAGTAATAAAAATCCCCAGATCGGAAGTCTTCCTGGCCTTGCCGCGGCCCTCCAACCGGTTCCCTCTTCGCCCAGAACCTCATAACCGGGACCTCCTTGACCCCCTGCACGCTAAAGGGAGCAATGTGGAACAACTCGTAGACCCCCACCTATGGAGAAAGGCTGTATTTTAGTCTATACAATTATAAAAGACAAATATGGAATAACAAAGGAAACAAGTCAGAGACATACCTCAAAGGAAAACTGAAAGCAATCAAAAGACAAGGTACTGGACCTCGAGCAAACATCAAGGGGCCAGGTACATCTCTGCTAAACCGGCTTCGCCCCATGAGACCCGACCTCGCCTGCTCCAGATCAGCCAGAGCACCCAACAGAGAAAACCGACAGAAGGTCCCCGCACTCGGGAACAAGCAGACAAGGTCTGCGACAAGCTGTACCACAGGATGGCCCGCACCAGACAGTCAGTATCGTGGATGCCCTCAACAAAGCCCTGGATAGCCTTATCCACTAAGGTCCTCAAGCGACCTGCCTCAAAGCCATTCCCCTTCACACCCTTTCCAAGCTGCATCCCAATCAGTTCCACCTGATGGTGTGGGTCCGCAGACAAAGACTCATCAAAAGGTAGCTCCACGTCTGTGAACATGAGCCCCGTAATAGCAGTGAAGTCGGTGGGAGTAACGGTCACCTCTCCCCAACTAAAATGGAACGTGTGGTAGTATCCCACCAGTACTCTCTCATCGCCTCAACCAGACCCATTACCTTCTGGGTCCCCTCTACGGCCTGCACCGCATCAAAAATGGACCGAATCACAGAGCCCGGATCCTCTCCTTCACCGCACCAGCCGGCGGTAGTCCCCCCATATCTCGGCCACTGCCTTCGTGGACCCACGAGATTTCATCCTCTGCAGGTAACACAGCAAAGGTACGTTACTCAATTGGCAATATAAATTATGTGCTATAATTAAAGTATACATGCATGCTTTATTTTATCTACTTGCGCGTATATTTGCCATCCCAAAATAATCAACAATCCCAGAAAATTAAATAATCATGAACGATTAATTTAATTTAATGCAGTCTTAAAGTAATACAACAAGTATAAATAAAAGACATAAAAATATCCAAAAGCAATAAAAAGCGAGATCATTACCTCCTTCTTCTCCATCAGTCTCCCTCCAGACCAATGTTTTTCGTCACCCACGTACAAGTCGAAGTGTTGTCCCATCGTGAAATGCCATTCATCAGGATGGAAGTTTCGAGAAGCCATCCTCGCCCATTGTTGATGCTGCCCCACACCTTCACCTTGCTCAAATTGTGGCCCCGGGCCTCCACCTTGCTCAAATTGTGGTCCCGCACCTTCACCTTGCTCATACGGTTGCCCCGCACCAAAAATATACTCAAGATTCATCTCAATGGAAACAATAAGCTCTCAAAATCTCTTCTCTTTATCTCTTTCCCCGGCGAAATAAGAAGAAGCATGATGAAGATGGCAACAGCCGGCGGCTGTTTGTAGGGTTGTCCAACGAAGGGACTAGCCGCGCGGCCGTGTTTTCCAGGCGACATGGCACGATCTCAGCCCTCCACCTCGCGCACCATCAGCGATCCTTGTCAATAAGGTCCAGCACATCAGAAGGACTGGCCACGTGGGCCAGTTATTCCCCCAGGCAAAAAATTTTACAATTTAGCCTTTCAGCTTATTTTTTAATCCAAAATTAGCACCCTTAAATCAAATGGGTCCGGAAGACCTCAGGAAAATACCAAATTAATCAAATGGGTCCGGAAGACCTCAGAAAAATACCAAATGGTCCGGAAGACCTCAGGAAACTACTAAAATTAATCAAATGGGTTCGGAAGACCTTAGTAAAATACAAGATGGGTTCGGAAGACCTCAGAAAAAAAATTACCAAATGGGTCCGGAAGACCTCAGGAAATTACCAAAATTAATAACTAAATTAATTTATAATTGAAGGTGGGATGCATCCATAAACCCTTCATGTTGAGAAAGTTATTTGGCGTAACCGTGCAATCTCTAGACAATCGGCGTTACTGGTTACCGGATCCTGCGATGCTGAGGACTACACCTCCCAAGGTACCGTAGTTTTCCAAGAAATTATTCGATTATGCGCGCTCTATAGGAAGTTAGAATCCATCTCTAAATCTGTTCTCGATTCTTTAAACTTCTTGTCGTACCGTGCGTTATGGCCTCACCTCCTTTCCCCAATAGAGTCCATCTGCAATGACTTTATTGTTTACGAATGATTTGGTCTTCATGCAGGATAGTGTCCGTAGGATTGTTATCCTCAACAGTAGGCTGATGTCTCGTTCTTTTTTCCTTTTTCCTAGTAAGGTCCACGCGACTTATTGTCTGACGAATGTTTGTCTATCCCCCGCGAAAGATGATGTCTCGTTTCTTTCCAGTTCCCGAACTACGACCGGCTTGATTCCATTTGGATACGTAGGTAGCCTGACATAAGTTCAGCCACCCGACCAACCTGGTCACCTTCTTACATTTATCTCCTTGATTTAGAACTCATGTTTCAGATCGGTTCCTTTCTTAATCAACGACCCTCCATGCCTTACAAAAAACGTCGTCGAGGGGATACTGTTAGTACCCAACCTAAAAATGAGTTATTAGGCATTCTAGAACTTATAGGGACCTCCCAGGTATTTATGAGACACGCGGGACTTATCCAGAATTTCCCAAAAAACCCAGATAAGAAGATATTGATGACCTGATCGGATGAAGCTGCAAAGATAGACGTTATCTAATCCTTCTCAGAGTCCAGATTGATCAGAGTCTCGAAAACCGTGTCAATCCCTAGGACCGGCCGGGCAGCCACATCTTCCGAACGGGCGGCCACTTCCTCCAGGTCAACTTTTCCTATAAATAGGTCACATCAGTTCATAATTCGATAACAATTCCCTCCCCCAAGTTCTACAGTCTAAACTGGAGACAGAACTCTCTCTCTAAGCCTTTCTAACAATCCTGAAGGTCTGGCAAATCCGCGCTAGAGATTCGACTTCGTTCTTGTCAAGATTGGTGAGAATTCTACATGCTTTCTTAGTTTAGATCTGATTTATGCTAGTTTCATTATGTTTATACATCTATATTCATATGATTCATAACGTGTTCTTCATGTTCTTACTAGAATTCATAATATGCTCTATGACTAGGGTAGCGATTTCATGATTATGTGTTTACTTCATATATGTTTATGATGTTCTTATTACTATGTTAGATTGAACATGCTAGATCTAATGTTTTAATCCCTACTTATAATGCATAGCCGATGATGATCCACGAGATCTAGGAACTACTTCTAAACCCTAAACTTTAGGTAAATATTCCCATGATCAGTAATTCTCTAATGATGAATATGATGACTACACATTGATCTTATCAATGGTATAATCATTGTTCTAGGATGTGATCATATTGCATGATTCTTTCTCCTCTCCCTTCATTATACATGATCCCACTTCTTCTCTCTATTCCGATTATGTGCGAACTAAGTCGACCTGAGCTTCTCAAACTACAGGAACGTAGGCAATCTTTGGATCCGGTCTCAATCACTAACACACTACTAACACATTCATCATGATAGAAAGTCCGATCTATCGGGCGATAGGAGTGATAACTTGATATTCTTCTCTTGTCGTAACTTGACCCCCGAACCCTCTCTGTTAGCTTTTCTCAATGTTTTAGCTCGATAAAATCGTCACTTGGAAGCTCTAAAATTCGGATCCTCCAATTATGAGGCAAGGGAGGTCTTTAAATAGGAAACTGATGGAGAGATATGACGGTCCAGATCATCCAGGGCGGATGTGGCCGCGTGGCCAAGATGGAGGGCTGCGGCGATGTTGGCCGCGTGGCCAAGGTTGGAGCTTGGGCGAATGTGGCCGCGTGGCCATCATTCCTGGCTGACTTAATTATTAAGCTAGGTTTTTGCATGTTTTATGGAAACCCTATTTTGGCCATATTTAAGATGTTCTAGAACAATGAGGTATATTTTGGGAATCCGGGACAAGTCTTTGCAAGGTTTGTAATTCCTATAAAGTCCTTGTGTATTTAGGAAATCCCTAATAAACTCATTTTCAGATCGGGTACTAACAGTAGCCCCTCGGCGACGCTTCTTGCAAGGCGTTAGTACCCGATCTGAAAATGAGTATATTAGGGCTTTCCCAAATATACAAGACTTTATGGGAATTAGAAACCTTGCAAAGACTTGTCCTGGATTCCCAAAATAGCTCAATGTTCTAGAAAACATTAAATATGGACATTTAGGGTTTGCCTTGTGTGAACAGTAAAACCCTAGCTTGAATTTCAAGTCAGCGCGCAACGATGGCACGCGGCCACTTTCGCCGCCGCCCTCAATATTGGCCACGGGGCCACTTTCGCCGCCAGCCCTCAATATTGGCCACGCGGCCACATCCGCCCCGGATGATCTGGACCATCAGATCTTCCCCTCAGTTTACTATATAAACCAATCTCATGCTATTGTTTAGGGGGATCCGAATTTGAGAGTTCTTAAACACAATTTTGCTCTCTAATTAGCATTCAAACCTCCAAGAAGATCAAGGTTTATTTCTTGCCAACAAAGGTAAGTTTTCTAACTTTTCTTCATGTTCTTGCATTATTTCTAATGTAGATCTTTAATATTCATATTCTTAATATGTTTATTCATGTGTTCTTCATAATATTCATATCTTAATATGTTTATCATGTTTTTGTTTCTTCATAATATCATGTTCCTAACATCTTTATTCATATTTTCTTCATGGACATTCATATGTTCATAATATGTTCTTCGCATATTCATCATATTCTAGATTAAAACCTTATTATGCTATATTTAGGGTTGCGATCTTCATAATTACGTGTTATTTCATAGCCGATGATGATCGAGGTTCATCACCCGAGGATGATCTAGGAACTACTTCTAAACCCTAAACTTTAGGTAATTCCCCCTCATTATGCATGATCCCGATTCTTCTGCCTATTCTAATTCTCTCGAACTACGCTGACTGAGCTTCTCACATTGAGAGGAACGTAGGCAATCTTCGGATCCGATCTAAAACACTAACACACTACTAACACATTCATCATGATAGAAAGACCGATCATTCGGGCAATAGGAGTGATAACGTTCAATATTCTTCTCTTGTTGTAATTTGACCCCCGAACCCATTAAACATGCTTTTTCTCAATGTTTGGCTATAACTAAAAACGGCGTGGCGACTCTCATAATTTTAATGTTACTATGAATATCTCAAATTCAAACACACGTATTCACACAAGGCAATGGAGGGTCGACGATAAAAATAGGAACCGTTCTGAAACATGAGTTTCAAAACAGAGGAAAGGTAAGGGAACGGCTGAACCTTGGCAGGCGACCTACGTATCCGCGGGGGAATCAAGCCAAACGTAGTTCAAATCTGATGGGGAAATTGAGAATGATTGTCCTCTGATGGGACCAATGCCTTCCGCTTGGGGAGAAATTGTGACTTGCTGGGGAGACATGTGCCGGGGAAAATGTACTTGCTGGGGATGAGAGATGACTATGTCGGTCGGGTGGCTGAACCTTTTCAGGTTTCCTACGTATCCTCGGAGGAATCAAGCCGGTCGTGGTTCGGAGGGGATAAGAAATGACCAAGGCGGCCGGGTGGCTGAACCTTTTCAGGCTTCCTACGTATCCTCGGAGGAATCAAGCCGGTCGTAGTTCGGAGATACTGGGGATAAAACGAGACATCGAACTTCTGCTGCGGATAACAAACCTACGGACCTATCCTGTATGAAGACTGAACATTCGTTAGGGAAACGAGACATCAGACTCCTGCTGGGGATAACAATCCTACGGATACTATCTTGTATGAAGAACGAACATTCGTAAGCAATGAAATCATTTGGGAAAAGGAGGTAAGAGGGATAATGGGACAATAAAGACTACGGCGTCTAAATAATCCCAAGATGGAAATAATAAATGCTGGAAACTTTCGCAACGGCCGCGATCATTCTAGGATGCACATGACGTAGAGGCTGACGGGTTTCTACAATCATATGAACCCTAAGCAAATATTGGGGGATAATGAGATAAATAAAGACTACGGCGTCTAAATGGCCTCAAGGTGGAAGTGGTAACTGCCGGGGTAAACGCAATCAGAAACGAACGGGTTCCTGCCGATCGTGCTAAAATAATAGATGCTGGATCTCTCGCAATTAGAGACGAACGGGTCTCTGCCAATCATGATCGATCTAGGATGCGCATGACATAGAGGCGAACGGGTCTCTGCAATCATACGAATCATAAGCAAATATTTGGGGATAATGAGACAATAAAGACTACGGCGTCTAAATGGCCTCACGGTGGAAGTGGTAAAATAATAGATGTTGGATCTCTCGCAATTAGAGACGAACGGGTCTCTGCCAATCACGATCGATCTAGGATGCGCATGACATAGAGGCGAACGGGTCTCTGCAATCATACGAATCCTAAGCAAATATTGGGGAAGGAAGGTAGGGGGTGATAATGGTGCAAGACATAAAGACGGCGGGGTCTAAATAATCCCAAGATGGTAAAATGGTAACAGCCGGAGCTTATGCGATATAAAGATAGACGGGCCTCTGTCGATCGCAATTTATAAAATAACAAGTGCTGGATATTATGCAATATAGAGGTAGACGGGCCTCTGCAAATTGCAACAGAATGTACGCGAAGTAGAGACAACTCTCGGTCATCGCGATAATATAACAAAGCAATAACAAACGTACGTGCAGTAGGGATAACTCCTAGTCACCACGATAGTTTTTATAGAGATTAAACATTCGTGCAGTAGGGATAATTCCGGTCACCGCGATAGTTTTTAAAGATATGAAGCAGTCGTGCAGTAGGGATAACTCCGGGTCACCACGATAGTTTTTAAAGGGGTGAAACATTCGTGCATTAGGGATAACTCCCGGTCACCACGATAGTTTTTAAAGAGATGAATCATTCGTGCAGTAGGGATAACTCCCAGTCACCACGATAGTTTTTTAAAGAGATGAAACATTCGTGCAGTAGGGATAACTCCTGGTCACCACGATAGTTTTTAAAGAGATGAAACATTCGTGCAGTAGGGATAACTCCTGGTCACCACGATAGTTTTTAAAGGGGTGAAACATTGGTGCAGTAGGGATAACTCCCGGTCACCACGATAGTTTTTAAAGAGATGAAAAATTCGTGCAGTAGGGATAACTCCCAGTCACCACGATATTTTTTAAAGAGATGAAACATTCGTGCAGTAGGGATAAACTCCCGGTCACAACGATAGTTTTTAAAGAGATGAAACATTCGTGCAGTAGGGATAACTCCCGCTCACCATGATAGTTTTTAAAGGGTGAAACATTCGTGCAGTAGGGATTACTCCCGCTCACCACGATAGTTTTTTAAAGAGATGAAACATTCGTGCAGTAGGGATTACTCCCAGTCACCACGATAGTTTTTAAAGAGATGAAACATTCGTGCAGTAGGGATAACTCCCGGTCACCACGATAGTTTTTAAAGAGATGAAACATTCGTGCAGTAGGGATAACTCCCGGTCACCACGATAGTTTTTAAAGAGATGAAACATTTTTGTGCAGTAGGGATAACTCCCGCTCACCACGATTAGTTTTTAAAGAGATGAAACATTCGTGCAGTAGGGATAAACTCCCGGTCACCACGATAGTTTTTAAAGAGATGAAACATTCGTGCAGTAGGGATAACTCCCGGTCACCACGATAGTTTTTAAAGAGATGAAACATTCGTGCAGTAGGGATAACTCCCGGTCACCACAATAGTTTTTAAAGAGATGAAACATTCGTGCAGTAGGGATAACTCCGGTCACCACGATAGTTTTTAAAGAGATGAAACATTCGTGCAGTAGGGATAACTCCCGGTCACCACGATAGTTTTTAAACAAAGGATAATTTAGAGATTTTTTTTAGGCTTTTTAAAACCAAATGATGTTCTAAAAGGACAATAGACCCTTGCAGAGTCATAAAGCTGGCGAACTTATCATGAGTCGTGAAGATGACGGATTGTTATGAAGTTACAAAAGGGATGAACTCTCATGGAGTCACAAAGGTGATAGACTCTTGGGGAGTCACAAAGGTGAGGGACTCTCGGGGAGTCTCTAATATCTTGTGAGCAAGGATATTCATGGAGAGCATAGTGTTTGGGTTCCACTTGTCTTAAATTAGGAGGGAATGCATAAGACGAGGCTACAAGCCAAGGCATTAGGTAAGGAACCTTTTGGTTGGTTGCTTAGGGTAGGACCTAAGGCTTTTGAGGAATGAGGACTAAAGATTAGGGTTTAGAAGTGTTCAGAAAATTGGCGTTAAGGACCGCAAATTTGGACTAGGGTTTTAGAAATATCCTAGGCTTCGAGGCTAGGGCTTAGAGTTGTGGTAGGCTCAGAGGTTGCAAAGGCGTTGGCTTTTAGACATAAGTCTGGGAGTTAGAAAGGTTGTGACTTCCTAGGCTTGAGACTAGGGACCACTGGAAAGAGGGATTGATTTGTGGAGGGTTTACTAAGCTTGATGTTAGGGTTCACCATTTTCTGGGATTGGTGACTATGGCTTGGAAATGTTCGTGGTAACCTAGGCTTTAGGCTAGGTTTTAAGGTTAAGGATTGTAAGCTCCCTATACTTTGAGACTAAGGTGAAGGAATTTCCTAGGTCTAGGACTAGGGTTTGAAGGGAATGCTGGATCATAAGCTCGTCGCTAGGGTTGAGTGAGGATATGGTCTTCTAGGCCCACGGCTAGGGTTTAGAAAGAGTGCAACTACCTAGGCTCGAGGCTAGGGTTAGAGAGAATGCGACTACCTAGGCTTGAGGCTAAGGTTTGGAGATAATGGGACTACCTTGGCTCGAGGCTAGGGTTTAGAGTGAATACGGCTTCTTAGGCTTGAGGCTAGGGTTTGGAGAGAATGCGACTACCTAGGCTCGACGCTGCTGGGCATCATATCCTAGGCATAAGACTAGGGGTTCAATAAGATGGGGGATTGAGATTGTAAATTTCCTAGGTTTCGAGACTAGGGTTTCAGGAGTTTTGGAAAAGATGTTGCATACGGGGCTTTGGAAATTCCCTAGAACTTGCGGCTAGGGTTAAAGAGGATGCTGTGGTTCCCTAGGCTTAAGGCTAGGGTTTAGAGCGAATGTAACTTCCTAGGCTTGAGGCTAGGGTTTGGAGCGAATGTAACTATTAGGCTTAAGGCTACGGTTTGGAAGGAATGTAACTACCTAGTCTCGAGGCTAGGGTTGGAAATAATGTAACTACCTAAGCTCGAGGCTAGAGTTTGGAAGGAATGTGACTACCTAGGCTTGAGGCTAGGGTTTGGAAGGAATGCGACTACCTAGGCTGAGGCTAGGGTTTGGAGGGAATGTCGACTACCTAGGCTTGAGGATACGGTTTTGGAAGGAATGTAAACTACCTAGGCTTGAGGCTAGGTTTGGAGGGAATATGACTACCTAGGATCAAGGGCTAGGGTTTAGGAAGAAGGATGGTGCGGCTACCTAGGCTTGAGGCTAGGGTTTGGAGGGAATGTCGACTACCTAGGCTTGAGGCTACGGTTGGAAGGAATGTAACTACCTAGGATTGAGGCTAAGGTTTGGAGGGAATATGACTACCTAGGATCAAGGCTAGGGTTTAGGAAGGATGGTGCGGCTACCTAGGCTTGAGGCCAGGGTTTGGAGAGAATGATGACTACCTAGGCTTGAGGCTAGGGTTGATTAAGTTTTTGACAGGGCATTGTATCCTAGGTTTTGGGTTAGGCTTTGAATAGAAGGTGACTACCTAGGCTTGAGGCTAGGGGTTTGGAGACCGAAAGCATTTGAAGGTTTGTCTTGGTTTAGACCGAGAAAGTTTGAGGTCTAAGAGTGTTGCGGTTTGGGGCAGGTGAGCTTGATACCTCATGGCTGGATAGGCTCGATAGGTTAGACCTAGGCTAGAGTGCTAGGGTTAGCTAGGTAAGACTCAGACATGTGTTAAGGAGACCAGGGCCTAATGGAATGGCAGGCATGAGATCTAGGAGATCGAAGGCTAGGCAGGGTAGCGTTGGGACATAAGGCTTTCAAGCGGGTAAGTCTTTTGTCCTAGAGAAACCGCGTTATGGGTTAGGACCAAGCAGGCTTGAGGTCGGCCAAGGAGCAACGGATTGGGATTGGATGATCCTAGTACCTAACCAGTTAAGGGTGTAAGGCGGACATGGCGGGTTGGGTCCTAAGGTGTACTAGGTGCGAACCATGTGCGGGAGATGGTCTGGATATGTGACCACGTTTGCGCTTTAGGTAAAGGGATTGAGTGTCCAAGACTTTGCTCGAGTACAATAGGTGCCTAAGTTGGATTGGGTATGCTTAGGACCGAAGTTTGTCTTAGAGGTCATTGCGCGTGACCAAACTCGTTCGGCGATTGTGAAGGTAGGCTAGGGATGGGACCCAAAGGTGTTACGCGCACGAGTTTTGACCGGACGGGTTTTGATATCTTTATGGCATGTCACGGTACGCGGGAGATCCTATGCGTTCGAGCATGTTTGACGTTTGGACTCGTGGGGAAGAAAGGTTTGAGATTTGAGGAGAGGATCGTGCAGGTGGCGAGGTTTGGACTCGGCTTGGATTAAGTAGGTTAGAGTCGTAAGGAGTTGAAGGTCAGACTAGGTAGTCTCTTGCGGCTAATGAGTGACACTAGGTTGGTACTTGGTAGGTTTAAGAGTGGTAGGGCCATGGCTTGGACATGACGGGAGTCGGGAGACGTAGATGTGTCGCTTTTAGTCAGACCAAGTAGGCTTGGGAATTAAAGAGTCCAAAGGGTGGAGATGTAAGGTGAGAGACCTAAAGGGTAGAAAGTCTTGTGACCTAAAGGTTTAGGGGTTGAGGCCTAAGGTATGGATCAGATATTCTAGAGACCTAAAAGGTAGGTGTTTGGTAGACTCGAATGGTCTTGGGATCTCAGGGATTGCTCCACAGGTTAGACTATGTAGACCTAAGAGGTTGGACCTAAGAGGATAAGAGAGCCATGGTTTTAGACATGGTATGGATGAATATATATTGGTAGGTTTGGGATCTAAGAGATCAGGTAGACTCGAGATCGGTAGGTTCTGGACCTAATGGGTCATTCTAAGGATTTGGATTTGGTAGACTGGTTTAAGGTTTAAGGAGTCACGCTACTAACTTGTGGAGGGTCGAGCTAAGGGGTTATGGTGTAACCTATGTAAGACTGACCGGGTAGGTGCGAGACCTAAGGTTTTGAATCAAGTCAGATTGGGACATAGAGAGTTGAGGGTTTAGGCCTAGGGCTTCCCTAAAGTGTAGGAGATAGGGTAAAGGACCGAGTCAACTCAAGAATCACGGAGATGGGTCTCAGATGGATCGAGGATGTTTTTACAATTTTGTGGAGACCGAGAGTGCGGGTTTATAAACAACAAGTGTCAGGGAAGAGAATACTTTTGAAAGTGTTATGATTTTATAAAGATGCCTTATAATTAGTTATGATTCTAACAAATTCAAAGTGTCCGTCATGTGCAAAGTTTGACGATGAGGGGTACATCCTTGTTGAAGCCTCGGTATTCTTTGGGAAACCACATAGTCGACCCATTCTGTTGGGGATTATCTAATTTGGTGAGCGGGCATCCTTCCTCTTCTGAGAAATTCTACGTCGAGCTTGATGATGAGGGATGCCCTTCTTCTAAGTATGTGCTTGTCGAAGCCTCGATATTCTCCGAGAAACCACATAGTCGACCCATTCTGTTGGGGAAGCCCTAGTTCGATAAGGGTGTAGAGCGGGGTATCCTACCTCCTTTAAGACGCACCCTTTTTTCTGCCTAGACCGCCCTTGCGGGTTTTCAATCTAGCGGGCATCTCTTTTGCGTCATCATTTTTTTTTTTTTTTGAAATCATTAAGTCGACTCAAAAAAGGAAAAAAAGAATTGTTTGAAAACATACGGGGGCATTTTTGGGAGAGTAAGAGAGAGAGAGATAGTACTCACATTTTGACTCTTTGGGCAACTGAGTGTATATATGTACAAAAGGGAGGAAGCCCCTGCTTGACAAAAAGTAAGTGTTTAGCTCTTCCTAGATTGTAGAACGGAAGACTTGTCGAGACATTTGAAAATTGTTTTATTCAAGATTCTCATTTGATTGCTCGAGAATGGACCTCGTTGATTGATTAATGAGTTTTGGTTAATGGTTACACAAGTAGTCTCAAAGTAATAAATGTTTTGATCGATTGTGAGTGAAGAAACCAAAAGTAGAAAATATGGGAGAGAGAGAAGAGAAACAAAATTGGTTCGAGGTGGGTTGTGTATATTTTGGACCGAACCCAAAGG
The DNA here is from genome assembly GCA_026119855.1 of Campanula takesimana. NCBI lineage: Eukaryota > Viridiplantae > Streptophyta > Magnoliopsida > Asterales > Campanulaceae > Campanula > Campanula takesimana. The sequence goes on along the minus strand of JAOWBW010000953.1, from coordinate 504,264 downwards.
CTGCCTACGTTCTCCTCAAGGTGAGAAGCTCAGGTCCGCGTAGTTCGGGGATATCCTGGCTGATGATGGAGTTGGGTTTGAGTATGAGGTTCATTTGTCGCGATAGGTTGCTCCGTTGTAGCTTGTTGCTTTGGATTGCTGTTACGTTAAATCCGCAAGTGCACGGGTTTTTATAGTATAGATAGTGCAAGAGCGGGTCGATCCACGAGGACAACTTACTTTTAAAAAATGTTTTGCTTTGAAAAAGAAATAAAGGAAAGAAAATGATTGGGGGTATAGAATTTGTTTGTCACTAACTAGAAATGATTGCAAAATACTCTTAACTTAGATTAAAAACTCTTTATATTTAATAAATTCCTGGGATTGGGACTTAAACTATCATACGTTCATCATTTTATTATGCTCTCTTTTAGATTAAAGGTTTCATTTTAAACAAGGGTGGTACGCTATGTTGTGTCAACTTCTTAATTAAGGCTTAAAACACATGTATTTTAATACTAATTATGCCCTATCTCTCGATGGCCCATAATTAGTAAAAATCCATTAAGTTCTTATAAAAATTCCACGTATTTCCACTCAAGGAGAACCCCTAGGCCATTAATCTACTCTCGTGATTAATGAAACCCAGTCAGTTCATATGGTTCCGTTAATCGAGATTCACCGCTAGGTCCTTCTCTCGATTAACTGAGGTTCATACAAAACATGGAGCTCATCATGGTTGTAGGCGTTTTGATACAATATGAAAGGATTGTTTAAGATGAAGAGAAGAAGAAAGAAAGCATAAATAAAAGTGATGAACAAATGATGTAAAGTATCCAATCCCAAGGAAAGAGAGGATTACTCACTAGTCATTTTATGTAAAATAAGAACAAGCATTAAAATAAGGATAAAGGAAGAAATACTTATTCAGATTTGATATGGAAATATAAGGCAAGTTGAAGAAAACCTCGAGAACTTTTATTACTTCACCCTTTGAATGTATTGAAACACTTTTGTGAATGAAAAATAACAATATAATGAGACTAAAATTTGCTAGAGTAATATTACAATGATTTCTGCCTCCCTAACTAATGATTTTTACTTCTATTTATAAGCCTTGGAGGAGGGGGAGGAATCTCTTCACAAAAACTGGAAATTCACGAAAAGGCATTCTGAACAGGGTGCACTGGCACGGTCGTGCTTGTATTTTGGCACGGTCGTGCCATAATTTGATCTCAGATGATTCTTCTCGGTGGATTTGGCATGGTCGTGCCATTTTCATAGGCACGGTCGTGCCAGGCAATAATTCTGACTTTTCTTCCTTTTTCTTCCCGGCTTGATCCATATCACTCCGATTGTTCCTTTTCACCACTTAAGCATTATTCTTGCCCAAAAAGGTCCCTAAAAATCTGTTTCATCCACAAACACTACCAACAAGCATAATATCCAAAAATAAAGATAAAAAATGAATTAAATAATTAGATTTTAACTATATTAAGATAAAAAGATGTAATATTTAGACCCTAAATGACTATAAAATAGCCATTTATCAATTGCTTCATTGCAGCTCATTGCGGTGGATTGCTCCATTGTAGTTGTCATGGCTGCTGCTACCGCGTTAATCTTCTTTGTAGGGAAAGAAAGAAAAATAGAACATTTGAAGTGAAAATAAAATGGGACTTTTACTTTTCTATGGTGATAGCCCCTTCTATTTTTCTTTATTTTTTTTTATTTTATCTCTTTGTGCACACCCTTTTTTTTGCCTAGGCCGCCCTTTCGGGTTTTCAACCTAGCGGGCTTCTTTTTGGTGCAATGCTCTAACTTTTGCCTAGGTTGCCCTTTTGGGTTTCAACCTAGCGAGCCTTTTTTATATATTTGTACATGAAACATTGGGCAAGACGAGCCCCTAGTTTGCTTTCGCCTCTCTCGATTGCGAGGTAGCCTCTTTATAGTTCAAGCGGCCTTTTGCTGCTGGCGGCGGGCATCCTAGCCCCTTGATTTATACCGGTAGAGCTCCATCGGATTATCACGTGGCACCTATTAATGGCCATGAACAACTTCGTGCATTTCTTTTATATTTGCGATGGAATACAGACAGCCCCGATGTATCGGCATGTAGTACTTATGAAAGGAACAAACAACCCCTTAAATTGTGGCAGCATGGATGTCTATTGATGATGAGACACCGCAGTCCATTTCTTTGTCATGACCGTATAGAAAAGGGGTCTAATGGTGGGATGAGAGGCGTATGAGGATAGTGTATGGGAGAAGGTGTATATAGAGAGTGTACATGAAGTGTGTACAAGGGTGAGTGTATAGAGAGAGTGTATGGGGGTAGAATGTAGAGAGAAGAGAAAGTGATTCGTTCATCCCAATTGGTCAAAGCATTTGTTATCTTGAGACTAATTGTGTATTTAGTTATGTGAATGGTTTATGGGTCCATTTACCTTTTAATGAGTCGTCATTAATGAGTAAGATTAAGATTAAGATTAATTCATCATATATAAGATATAGCGATCAAGTGAAGATGGTGAATAAGACAATTTTCATGGAATTGATTTATGCAAGATTATGTCTCAAGTCTAGAGAGAAAAAAATAAAGACTCTTTTATTATTTGAAAGAAAAACGACTAATCCGGAGTGGACTTTTACTAAAGAAACAAAAATAGTCCAAGGTGGACTTTTGACTAAAGACACTCTAGAACCTACGAAGACTGAATGACCCTTTTTATTTATTATTAAAAGAGGTAGCCCCAGTTTGCTCTTTCTTGTTTGGACTTTGCTCACGCCCATGCATTCCTATCGCGGGTGATGGCTCCGCTATCAATGAGGCTTTGGATCTTCCTTTTCAATTGGAGGCAACCTTCAGTGTCATGCCCAATGTACTGGTGGTATTTGCAGTATTTGGAGGGATCCAAGTCTGGTCTTACCCTGTTTGGTTCATAGTTGAGTAGAGGAGCCAACTTGCCGGCTCGAACCAAACCTTTGAAGAATTGGCTAACGGCATACCTAAGTCGTCGAATTCGTGCTCGTCCTTCCTTTCACGAATTGTCTTTGAGGGTGATTTAGGTACCGGTACTCCTTGTTGATGAGTAGTCATAGGAGGCATCCCGACGGGGAAAGTCTGTGGCGGCCCGTACATTTGAGGAGCGTACGGGTGTTGACATTGAGCAAGAGGGAGAACTCGGTGAGGTAATCATAAACTCCACGAATGTCAGACAAATAGCGCCTCTCGATATTTCTTAGGGTCTTATGCATCTCCTTCTGAAAGTGTGTGCTTGCTCGTTGAGAATGGCCTTAAAGTGGATTTCTTGTTCATCGAGGATGGCTTCGAAGTGGGATGCTTGCTTACTGAGAGCAGTACGGTGTAGTAAGGATTGTCTCGGGATCTTGGGTAACAGCTTCAGTTGCAACTTCGATGTTCTTTGCAGCCGACATGATGCAGAATTCTAGTCATGAAAGAATTAAGCCTCTTAGTTGAATTAAATTAGATTCGTGTTTAATGATAAGGCATCGTTATAAAATCATTTTTTGGAAAAGAGTCGGTCTCCACATTTTTGAAATGCATTTTTGACAAAAATTTGAAAGTTTGACCGGGCCGAAGTTGCCTACGTTCCCTTACCATGAGGGAGAGGTCCCACACAATAGGAGGCTCAGGTCGCCGTAGTTCGAGTCAAGTTAGACTTTTAAAAATAGGTGAGAGATGACCATAGGGGTCAAAAAGAGGGAGATGACTCGGTCTTTAGTCAAGCATGGGTGAGGAAGACCTATAGGAATCGGGTAAGGTTTGACTTAAGGTTTGACCTAAATTTGACCTAAGGTTTGAGACAAGAAATGGTTCAAGCTAGGATGCGCGATAATGGTGGGTTGACCTAGATGGGTAAAGGATAGGTCGACCTAAATGAGAAGGGTTGGATTGACCTATATGGTGAATGAATCAAGATAGCGGGTTGTAGCGGTTTGCCTATGGATGATAAAGCGGGATAGACATGGTTTTGACCTAAGCGAGTCTAAGGTTGACCTATTCGGGTGGTGGACTAAGAAGGTTGGAGATTGACCTAGATGGATCCAAGATAGGTAAGTCGATCTAAGCGGGTCACGGGTGACCTTGACTACAAGGGAAGGGGTAGTTTTAACCTAAGATGGACAAGTTGACCTAAATGGGTCAAGGATGGTGTGTGGACACCTAAAGGTTGACCTAGGTTGGTCTGGACGACGGTGGGTCAATAATGACCTAGGGGGTCAAGATGACGGTTTGACCTAAGCGGGTTAGGAACAAAGTTAATTGGGTCACCTTTGGAATCAAAGATTGACCTAAGAGGTCGGAAACGGATAAGGTTGACCTAGGAGTCCAAGTTTGACCTAAGAGGTCGAAGGTGATTGGGTTGACCTAGGAGGTCAAAGTTGACCTAAGAGGTCAACGGGTGATAAAGTTGACCGAGGGGGTCAAAGGTTGACCTAAGAGATCGGAGGTGATAAGGTTGACCTAGGAGGTCAAGGGTTGACTAAGAGGTCGGAGGGGATAAAGTTGACCTAGGCGGTCAAGGGTCGACCTAAGAGGTCGAAGGGTGACCTAAGAGGTCGAGGGTGGTAAGGTTGACCTAGGAGGTCAAGGGTAGACCTAAGAGGTCAAAGGCGGATAAAGTTGACCTAGGCAGTCAAGGGTATACCTAAGAGGTCAAAGGCGGATGAGGTTGACCTATGGGGAAAAGGTCACCTAAGAGGTCGAGGGGACCTAAGAGGTCGAAGGTGATAAGGTTGACCTAGGAGGTCAAAGGGTAGACCTAAGAGGTAAAAGGCGGATAAAGTTGACCTAGGCGTCAATGGTAGACCTAAGAGGTCAAGACGATAAAGTTGACCTAGGGGGGCAAAGGTGGTAAGGCTGACTAGGAGGTAAGGGTAGACCTAGGAGGTCAAAGGTAGATAAGGTTGACCTAGGGGGTCAAAGGTTGACCTAGGAGGTCAAAGACGATAAGGTTGACCTAGGAGGTCAAAGGTTGACCTAGGGGATCAAAGTTTCCTAGAGGTCAAAGGGTGGTAAGGCTGACCTAAGGGGTCAAAGGTTGACCTAGGAGGTCAAAGGTAGATAAGGTAGACTAGGAGGTCAAAGGTTGGGAGGTTGACCTAGGCGGTCAAAGGTTGACCTAGGAGGTCAAAGGTAGATAAAGTTGTCTAAGAGGCCAAAGGGTAGACCTAAAGAGGTCAAAGATGATAAATTTTAACCTAGGGGGTCAGAGGTGATAAGGTTGACCTAGGAGGTCAAGGGTTGACCTAAGAGATCGAAGGTGATAAGGTTGACCTAGGGGGTCAAATGTCGACCTAAGGTTGACCTAGGGGGTCAAAGGTTGACCTAAGGGGTCGAAGGTTGACCTAAGGGGTCGAAGGTGATAAGGTTGACCTAGGGGTCAAAGGTTGACCTAGGAGGTCAAGAGCGGAGAAGGTTGACCTAGGAGGTCAAAGGTTGACCTAGGGGGTCAAACGTTGGCCTAAGAGGTCAAAGGGTGGTAAGGTTGACCAAGGGGGTCAAAGGTTGACTAGGAGGTCAAAGGTAGATAAGTTTGACCTAGGAGGTCAAAGGTTGGGAAGGTTGACCTAGGCGGTCAAAGGTTGACCTAGGAGGTCAAAGGTAGATAAGATTGTCCTATGAGGCCAAAGGATGGTGGGATTTTGGCCAAAGCGGGTCGAGATGAAGGGTAGACCCAAATGGATCGCAATGATGGGTAGGTAACCTAGATAGGCCAAGATGAGGAATTTTGATAGATAGCCCAAGGGGTGAGTGATGGACCTTAGAGGTCGCCTAGATGCAATGCACATTTTATTTTGCGAAAAGTTTTGCATTTATTTACATCCTAAATGGTTGGTCCAAGGAGTGTCCTAATCTCTATGTGTGGGTTGACACGGGTAGGATAAAGGTTCCCACCGCTCGTGGAACGTACACGGTGACTGGAGTAGACGAGTGACTCGAAAAGAGTACGACAGTAGCGCACAAATTCCTGCACATCGAATACTCTGGGTAATGGGGACCTGTGCAGTGCTGACACGGACTAGTGGTAGTGTGTGGCAAGAAACTAATTCTTTTTAGGGAGAAAAGAGAGAAGTTTTTGAATGCTTGAATGATGCAATGCAATGCAAGAGAGAGAGAGAAGAGGGAGAGGATAAGAATGTACAAGGGAGCATAGCAAAGTCTCGTTTGACCTTAGTACTATAGGGAAAGTGCAAAAAATACATGTATTGAAAAAATACAGGGTACACATATTAACATGGCAAAAATACAAGGTGCATGTGCAAACATGGCAAAGTATGAGGTGCATGTGTAAACATGGCAAAGTGTTAGGTGCATGTGCAAACATGGAAAAATGTGAGGTGCATGTGCAAACATGGCAAAGTGTGAGGTGCATGTGTAAACATGGCAAAGTGTGAGGTGTATGTGTAAACATGGCAAAGTGTGAGGTGCATGTGCAAACATGGCAAACATCATGATGTAAACGAAAATTAGACCCACTAAGTTTGAAAAAGTTTCAAAGCAGTCCCCAGCAGAGTCGCCACTGTGAATACGTGTGATAAAATTTGGGATATTCATAGCAACATTAAAATTATGAGAGTCGCCACGCCGTTTTAATTATAGACAAAACTTTGAGAAAAAGCATGTTTAATGGGTTCGGGGGTCAAATTACAACAAGAGAAGAATATTCACGTTATCACTCCTATTGCCCGAATTGATCGGTCTTTCTATCATGATGCGGTGTATGTAGTGTGTTAGTGATTGAGACCGGATCCGAAGATTGCCTACGTTCCTCTCAAAGTGAGAAGCTCAGGTCAGCGTATTTCGAGAAGAATTTAGAATAGGCAGAAGAATCGGGATCATGCATAATGAGGGGGGAATTACCTAAAGATTAGGGTTTAGAAGTAGTTCCTAGATCATGTTCGGGTTGATGAACCCTAGATCATCATCGGTTATGAAATAACATGTTAACATGAAGATCGCAACCCTAAATATAGCATAAATAAGGTTTTAATCTAAGAACATGATGAACATATGAAGAACATATTATGAACATATGAATGTCATGAAGAAAATATGAATAAAGATGTTAGGAACATGAATATTATGAAGAACACATGAATAAACATATTAAGAATATGAATATTATGGATCTAAATTAATAATATGGCAAGAACATGAAGAAAAAGTTAGAAAACTTACCTTTGTTGATAAGAAATAACCTTGGATCTTCTTGGGATTCTTGAGAGTGTTCTTGGAGGCTTGAATGACTTGATTTGGGAGCAAAATCGTCACTTGGAAGCTCTAAAATTCGGATCCTCTAATTATGAGGCAAGGGAGGTCTTTAAATAGGAAACTGATGGAGAGATCTGACGGTCCAGATCATCCGGGGTGGATGTGGCCGCGTGGCCAAGATGGAGGGCAGCGGCGATGTTGGCCGCGTGGCCAAGGTTGGAGCTTAGGCGAATGTGGCCGCGTGGCCATCATTTCTGGCTGACTTAATTATTAAGCTAGGGTTTTGCATGTTTTATGGCAACCATATTTTGGCCATCTTTAAGATGTTCTAGAACAATGAGGTATATTTTGGGAATCCGGGACAAGTCTTTGCAAGGTTTGTAATTCCTATAAAGTCCTTGTGTATTTAGGAAATCCCTAATAAACTCATTTTCAGATCGGGTACTAACAATGACCCGCGCTATGAGATTTATGTCATGGTCAATGTCATATATAGATCTCATATTAGTTATGTCATTTGAATCCTTAGACATGAAGTTATTATAGTCTTCCACTTGATAAAGATTATGTTTGACATATTCAAATGATGCCTTTAACCAGGTAGTTATAAAGGGTATGATTGGCATAATCGGATTCACGTAGGGAAGAATAATAAGCTAAGTTAGATTTGTCCCTCTTCGGAGAGATGTCAAGCTTGGGCCCCTCGTAGGAATGATATTGATGAAATGTTTGGCCAAACTCAAGTGAATTGATTGGATCAATGTCATTTAGATTATCAACATATTCGGGATCGAGAAAAGTATTGAACAAAACAAGTTGACTTGTTGACCATGACTTGTGTTCAATGATATCGTAGACAAAGGGATTGTGACATGTTCTAAATGGAAATGCGGACTTGTATCTAGTTACACTATTTGGGTAGGAATGACGGTTTGCTAAAACCTAATCATATCTTATGGGTTCATGTTTGGACCGATTTCCAACTTAGTGTAATCCTAGAGGGTTACAAACGAATAGAACGAATCCTAAAGGACTGAATTGGAATTATGGAAAAATGAGCTTTTCTGGTCTGGCACGACCGTGCCGATTATAAAGCACGACCGTGCCAATAATCGGCAAAAGGAAAGAAGGCTCGAACCAGTTGGCACGACCGTGCTGGTTATGACGCACGACCGTGCTAGGCATGGCCTTGCCAATAATCAGCAGACGGATGGCAGGCGCGCACCAATTGGCACGACCGTGCCAATTATAGGGCACGACCGCGCCAGAGCTGCTTGGACAAAAGTTTATGCCTTAATTGGGTGATGGGATTTAGGAAACCTAGATCCTTAAGGGTTAAGGACTAGGATGTCACGACCCGAAATCTAGGCTCTATTTTATTAGTAATAAATAATTATTATTTAGTTATTTGCTTGTTTCTTTATTTAAATTATTATTTAATTAATAATTTAAATGTGCACCTTATGTGTTATAATAATTCATGCCTAGCATTTTATTTGGGTCATTTGTGCTAGTGTGGTATTGTTGAGTCTTAATTGTTAGTTGGGAGTGTAGTATTGTGTTAGTAGGAAGGGAGGGGCCTAGATGTAACTTTTTAAAAATAATTCCCCTACTCCCTCTCTTCTCCCTCACCTCCCTACTCTTCTCCCTCACTCATCTTCCTCCTCCGAGCACTCTCTCTCTCTCTCTCCTCCATTGTGGGTAAGTTTCATCTTCTTCCTTCTCTCTTCATTTTCTTCATCTTCCTCTCTTAATCTCTCGTTTCTTAAAACTTGAAACATGTTTAGATCGTCGATAGGATCGTTGGAAGCCAAAAATATTTGAAATCCATCAACTTTGAGAAATCCGGGTAAGTTGCTTTTCCCCCATTAATATGCTAAATTGTTCATATCATGCTTATATAATGCTTTAGTGGTTATATTTGAAGTTTGATTGAGTTTGGAATTTATTTGGAATTTATTTGGATTTTTGGTTAAAAATGGTGATTATATGAAGGTTGGGATTTAAAACTTGATTTGGGTTTCTAGATGTGTTATTTTGGTCCTATTCAAGTTTATAAGTTGTTTTGGTTCATTGTTATGCTTATTGGAGGTCTTGATTTTGAGTATTTGAGAAATGGTAAGAATTTTGGGTTGTTTGGGTGCCATTTTCGGGTATGTATGAACCCAGGAAGAAATCTGGGCATTGTTCTTCTGGCACGGTCGTGCCCCTTTATTTGGCACGGTCGTGCCAATATTCACTTGCCTCTCGTCATGTTTGGCACGGTCGTGCCACTTTCTTAGGCACGGTCGTGCCAAGCTGAGACTATGATATATTCTTCCCTTTTCTTCTAAAACTGTTTCCCCCATAACTTCTTCGTCCGGACTCTGTTTTAGGCGTGTAAACTATCGTTTCGAAGCTCTCTTCGAGTACTAAAAGATGGGATGGGTCGTTCAGTTAAGTTCTAAGTTTTATACTTCGGGATTTTATTGGGTGTTTGAGGGTAAGAGGAGTTGCATCAATCCTTTGTGATCAAGTTTTGCAAATCCATTTGAGTGACCGTGTTGAGTTGTTGTGATCATATTTGTGATATAAGTGAGGATTTAATACCTTGAGACCATTTAATTGAAAGTTATTTTACTGATCGGATTGATTTTTGAATAAGACTTGGTCTAGGTTTTAGGTGATATCCTATAGTACCTAGAGGGTTGTTTTGGAACACTAAAGTGTAGGGTTTAGTTCGGTCGTGATCATGTTATAATAAGGGTAACCTTTTGGATTCGTTTGGGGTGTTTAGAATTGGTTCGTTATGGGCGGAGGTAAAGCGTGAATTGGCGATTGGGTACTTACGGTTTGATTAACCTTAAGGTGTATTCATTCTGATTTCCTACTTTGAAATTCCAGGTGTGATGAGATGGTTGAGTTCATAGTCCTAGTATATCTTTATGAGTAAATGTTTAGGGTCATTTTGGTAATAGTCATTGTGCCATTTGTGAGCGACCGTTTGGGTTGTGCTCTTTATGATTTACTTGTGGGTATCATATTTAGGATGTATTTGATACGTGCCTTGTCTTGGAATCATCTTGTTTTAATGATCAATGTTGTTGTGCTCTTTATGAGAAATTCTGTTTATCGTTGTTGTGCTCTTCATGAGAAACTCTTGTTATCGTTGTTGTTAAACTCTTCATGAGTACCCGTTGCATCTTTATGGTGATTATTTAGTATGGTTCCCTACTTTGGAATCCTTAGTTGTTTACCGTGCTAGTATTTTATTTCTTAGCATGATTGAAAGTCCAGCTGGTTAAATTGTGTATCGAGTCAGGCAATGGATAATGCTATAATGGCACGAGCCAAGTCCAGTATAGCATCGCCCATTGGTCCTTCTGTCCTCATTCAGATTGGCCTTGGTTGGGATGAGCTAGCTCCGTTGTGGGTATTCTAGCTAATCGTTTTGGAGCATGACTTTGTGGCATGGCTCCCGCCCCTTGTGGCACTTTACATTGTTATTGGTTCCGGTACCGGGTTTCTCTTCAGCTTTTATGCTACTATGAAGATGGTTTGTTTGATTGATGGGTTGATTGGTCGCTTCTGACCGGGGTTTTCTCTTCGGCTTTTATGCTACTGTGAAGATATGGATTGGTTGATTGTTGAAGCTGCGCAGCGACCTTTATTTGGTTCTTTCTGTTGGGAAACCTTGGCTAATATCCTTTGTTATGTGTTTACTTTCCGCTGCTATCTGTTGATTGTTAATTGTTACATGCTATGTGATATTTATCATTGTTTATTGCTTATTGCATTATAGCATGCCATGTAGTTGCATTAGTAACTTACTGAGATTTTATCTCACCCCGTTTATTTCCATCTTTGTTTTTCCTTAACCCCCCCCCCAGGAGGAAAAGGATTAGGATTCGCGGATCGAGGAGGACGTCGAGAGGATTGAGATTTTGGGGTAGGTTGTTATTGATCGGTTTACATTATTTAAATGTATAACCTTTTGGGGATAGTTTTACCATTATTGACGTCATTAAGAATTGTATATTTTATTCTTTTGGGTTTAAGCTGTGGAGCTTATGTTAGATGTACTTTGTTGATTTAAACTTGGATTTGTAAAACCTTGTGTTATCATCTTTTGGTTCAAAATGGAATTTTTAACTTCTATATTTTAGAGTTTTGGTTTTAAGTCGACGTCCAGTTCGCGTATTCCAGACCCGCGGGTTCGGGGTCGCGACATAGGACCTATATAAGCATCTTTTCACCAGCCATTAAGCATATGAAACCTAGTGGTTTTGAGAGACAATATTCTTGATTAAAGATTTGGAATCAAAGATTAAGAATTCATAATTCTATATAGTCATTATAATTGTGAAAGCGTGTTTCATAATTTGGTCTAGCAACCAAGATTAAGTGTTCTTGATATTCGTTCGTGGTGTGGATACCGCCAGATGGTGAAACTTATCATCTTCAAAGTTCGTGATTCTTGCTCTGTTCGTGATCAAGCTTTCAAGCCTTCACCGAATTCAAGGTTGCAAAATCAAATTCATCAAGGGTTAGTATTCTAGTATTCATTATGCATGTATTTGACTTAATCATATGAATGGATTTATGGGCTTTGGGTTTCATGAAAAATTTAAATTTTTTATTCCGCTGCACATGTTACTAGGAAACCCAACAGTGGTATCAGAGCCCCGTTCATGTTGATTATTTCAATACATAATCATGTTATGTGTATATAAATTGTTTGTTTATATGCCTAGCATGATTTGAAAATTGGGATTATGATGTTTATGTGGTCTATGCATTTTATGTGGTTTATTGTTTTATAAACTTTAATCGCACTATTCAATCGCAAAAAAAAAAATATGGTGGATTTAAAATTGTTTGGATTATCAATTTTGATGGGATCAAAGTTTTGATATTCTAGGGATTCAAGAATAAATGGTTTATTCAAGGTTTTAATTATCATGATGATTGGACCATTAAGAACACCAAATCCTAATTGAATCAGGAAATACAATTTTGAAATAATTTTTGAAACTTTAAAATTTGGAATTTTCAAGGTCCAACCGGACCCATGCAGAGACCCGGCCGGACCTAGGGTTTTGGTGCAGGGCCTCGTGCTAGAGTTTGGGTTGGAACTTAGGGTTTAATTTTCCTATTTGTTTTAGTCTTGTGAATTCTAAGATTGGTTCAAGGTTTGGATGGCTAGACTACGTTCATCGAGACTGTGTTTCCCAAACTTGATCGCAATCAAAGATTCAAAGATAAAACGAAGTTAGAATTATGAAGAGTTCATAATTGCTAAAATTGAGAAACAAAGTTCTTGATTCAAGTTTGGAGATCCATGTGGAATTGTGGATGCAATTGGCATACGTTCATCGAGACCATCTATTGCTTAGTTTCGGCCACATGGACTACTTTCTTGGTTTCTTGAATTAGTGCGGAATTTTGGTTGCCTTATGGCTTAGTTCGGCCGCACTTCTTGTTGTCTTGATTTGGAGATGATAACCAAAGTTCAAATAGTCTCATCCTCATAAATATAGAGAAACTAATGACACATAAATATTATGCTTAAATTAATGATGATTAATTTAATGGCTAAACTTGATGTGTAACATGTTTATCTTATGTGCTCATAAATGTGTTGTATGCTATATGGTGATAAACCTTCAAGAAAAGTTTTAAGTCCTTTTGCCACGCCATGATTAAAACACTTGTTAGTACATGGGTAATTTTAATGTGGGTTCGCCCTAGTGAGGTACATTAACTTTATTCATGTATGAGCAAGATGGATGATGTGGGCTCGCCCTAGCAAGGTGCATTAACTATACGTTTAAAATGGTTGGACTTAATTAGGTGTCAAAACAGTTTTTGGCTTGAGGCAAAGATGGGATTAAACATTCTTTTGAAATTGGATCTCTAAGAATCATATGGGATATGATTGATATGATTGTCTACCTAATTAATTTGATTTTGTGTAATCTACCATAGCGGGCTTGAAATTAAATTAAAGTTGGATCTTAACCCAAATTCAAAAGAATCTCAGAAAAAAAAGGATCTAAGAGTCATATGAGATATGATTGACAGGGTTGTCTACCTAATTAATTTGATTTTGTGTAATCCGTCATAGCGGACTTTAAATTAAATTAAAGTTGGATCTTATCCCATTTAAATTATGTTATACATTTGATGTATAAGAAGGTTATATAATTTAGTGGGAGTATTTTTTGGAAAAATACATTGTTTATTTCTTTAATGAAATTGGTACTTGTAAAATTTTGGAAATTTTGCAAAGTTGTAAATAATGACAACTGAACAATTTCGTTGCGATCAATCCTTGTTAAGTATAAGCTTCAAGAGAATGGTACAAACTTCATGGATTGGATCCTGAGCCTAAGAAGCGTTCTAAGGCAAGAATATGGGTTGTGCATTCTTGATGGGCCTATTCCTAAAGAACCCGAAGCCAATGCTCCTTGGGTGGAGAGAGACAACCACAAGAAATATGAGAATGATTTTAGGGATGTGAGTTGTCTCATGCTCACGACTATGTTCTCAAAACTTCAACAAAGTTTGGAACTTTGGAAGCCTATTAGATAGATGTGGAGTTGATAGACATGTTTCAAGAGCAAACTAGGTTAGAGGGGTATAAAACTATTGTTGTATTCACCTCTTGCAAAAGGGAGTGAAGGGCAACAAGTGGGACCTCACATGCTTAAGATAAAAGGCTACGTAGAGCATCTTGAGAAACTTGGTCGTCCAATTGGATTGGAGCTAGCCACGGATCTCATTCTTGATTCATTGTCCAAAAGTTATAATCATTTTGTGATGAACTATAACATGCATGGAATGAATAAGAATCTCTCCAAGTTGCATTAACATGATGAAAACTGCGGAGATGAATATAATGGAAAAAGGTTCTCCAGTGTTCATGGTTCATGATGGAAAGGGGCCAAGTGCCAAAAGAAAGGTAAGACATACGTTTTCAAACCTAAAGGAAATAATTGTAGCTGAAATTATAACTCTAATTGATGCAATTTAGTAACATGGCAATTGGATTGGCCAGTTAAAATTGTAATCAAAATTCTGGATGATCAATAAAAGAGAATGGTAGTGGGACTACCACTTGGGACATTTATGTTATAAATTAATCTTTTTAATTTTAATTATTGGGTATTGAATACCGGATATGGATCCCACATTTGTATAACTGTGCAATAATTAGTGAATTGAAAGACTACTTATAGTAAAGTTTGATCTATGAATGGTAATGATGCAAGAGTTGCAACATTGTTCGTAGAATACTTGTAAAGTGACTTTACTTATTAAGTAGAAAATATTATTTTGTTATAAGATTATAAAGGATATTTATTTCTTATTTGGAATAAGAAAGGTGTTTTATTTATTATGATTTACTTTATTGTGTTATCATATAAATAAATCTTATATCCTAAATCTTGAAGAACGAAATAATAACGGAGGCTATGACATAAATAATTAAATTCCTTATGCATTATTGTTTTGATCAAATAAATGAGAAATGCATATCTAAAATTCCATGGAACGGAGTTTTTAAGTCATATGATTTTGAATCATATGATTTATGCAAATATTTTTTACTTGGACCAAGACATCTTTTACTATGATTGGTAAAAGGCTAATATCTTACTTGACCTAATACATGTCGATGTATATGGTGCATTAAGTAGCAATGCTAAAAGAGAATTTTGGTAGTACTTGGTAAAACTATTCAAAGATTCTGATTGGATCATGATGATGAATAACTAAACCAAGAATTATGACAGTCAGCGTTAAGGTTGTGAAATAGTTTCACAATTAACTCCACTAAGAACACCATTTGGAATGATGTGTCTGCGTGGAGGTATAGAGCCTTGTTGGATATGGTTCATTAGATGATAAAGTCAAATTGATCTCTCATTATTTGTATTGGGGTTATGCATTGGAAACCCCTATAATTACACTAATTTGAGTTCCATCAAAAGAGGTTAAAAGGTGAAAGAAAACTTGGTTTGTATTTCATAAAGATTTAAGATGGTGAGACCCTTTTGGAAAGGAGATGTCTGGGACACACTCACATTTAAATCCAATAAATATATTTTCATGTGATATCCTAAGGAAACTTGAGGACATTATTTAACTAATAAGAAACAAATGGTTTCTTGCTTATGATGGTACTTTTCTAGATAAATTGTTTATCTCTAAAAGAACTAGTGGGAGTAAAATATATCTCGAATGGTTCGAGACCTAGAAAATATCATTGAACCTAAGATGGAAGTTGAACAAGTTTTCACAAGAAGTTGTGAAATGACCGTTTAAGTTATACAAGTACTTGCATACATGATAGGATATAATCTATTACAAGAAATATTGGATATTTTGAAATAGAAAGTATTGAGGTAAAGCTCATTGAGAATGACAGATTACCACCTATCAAAATGCAGTGTCTGCTCCATATTTAGATTAATGACTTGGAGTCATAAAATCTAAAATGCAATCCATGTATGATAATCAAGTTTGGAACTTGATCATTCAACCTAAGGTGTAAAAACCAAAGGATGAGATTGAGTTTTCTTGGAGAAAACTTACGTGGGTAGCGAGGAACTTATTAGAATTCTCATAGTCACAACTTCATGTTTGGAATATGAAATTTGACAAAAGGATGTCAAAACAGCGTTCCTTAACGGGAACTCAATTAAGGATGTATTGGATACAACCTAAAGGTTTTTATAGTCAAGAAAATTCTAAAAGTATGAAAGTTTCACAGATTCATGGGATGGATTGAAGCAAGCTTCTGAGAGTTGGAATCTCCATTTTGATGAATCAAAGAGTTTGGGTTCATCAAGAACGAAGATGAATCTTGTATATACAAGAATATTAGTGGGAGCATGGTGCTATTCCTTATCTTATATGTGGATGACATATTGCTCATTGGAAACGACATTCCTACACTTTAATCTGTAAAGATTTGGTTAAGAAAGTGTTTCACAATGAAGAATATGGATGAAGCCGAATACGTCCTTGGCATTAAGATCTACAGAGATAGATAAAGGAAGCTAAATTGGTATAAGTCAAAGTACATACATTGACAAGGTCATTAGAAGATTCTGCATGAAAAAATCTAAGAGAGGACAGTTGCCAATGTTACATGAAAATGGTTAGAGATTTATGAGTTCGGAGGTCAGGTTACGGCTTGGGAAGAGTTTCACGTCACCCAAGCCACCTCGGACAAAGACGAGTCTCCCTAAGTTTGTTAACGAAAAGTGCATGTGTGTGTGTGTGTGTGTGTGTGTATTTAGAAAACGGGAGAAACTGACTTTAACAGAAAATAGTTAGGATTTTAACAGAAAAGGGGGTTCTTTTGTAAACATTCTGGATTAAAAGGGAACTAGACTGAAAGATGCCCCTGGACAAACTAGCCGTACAGCTAAAGGGGGTCTTCCTGGGAATTTTAACAGATTCCCAGGAATCAGTCCAGTTCCATACAGAAACAGAGCATTCTGTCTGAAACTGGACTGTTTGATTATTTCTAGCCATTCTTTTGTAACAAAACACAAATTAAATCATCCCTATGTCATTAATCACTAGATTAAACACCAAAACAAGAATTTTGGATGTTATTAAGACAATCATTGGGGAATTATTAAGAAAAGTTGATGAAAGTGGCCTTTGAGCCAAGATGGCCATTTTGATGAGTAAAGATTCAAACTTTACCATCAAAATGGGATCTTTATACAAGATTAAACCTTTAGGGACAACAAAATGACATAAAGAATGCTCATTGTAGGCAAAAGACGGGCTTACAAAATGCCGGGAGATGTGATTTTCTTAAGGTCTTAAGGTATTCTCACATCAAGCAATTTTCACAAATTTTACTGGGCTTACGTCAAAGACTGCCGGGAGATAATCCTCACAAATTTTACTGGGCTTACGTCAAGGACGGCCGTCGATTCTTACAAGGGAACCTAATTATTTTCTAAGCCAAGAATCATGTTTGCATGAGCCAAAAGGAGGGCAAATATCTGGGGTATTTATGATGTGGTTGGGATGGGGCTTTGAATGAGGGGGTCATAAAGCCAATCTTCCAACAAGAAATCATCAATGATGTCAGGGCCAAAGTAGCCGTACGGCTAAGGAAGTGGGTGCCTTTTTTGCGTCAAATTTTATTCTAGGTCTGGCAATTCATTTTCTTCGTCCTTCGAGGTTTTTCCTTCCATGGAGTCTTTTCTTATGGAGAAACCACCAAAATTGTCCAAGTTTGATCAAGAATGCTTTGAAGGCAATCATATGAGGGAGAACAAGGATATTTTTCAAGCCAAGTTTGGGCTTAGATCCCTTTGGTCTCTTAAAGAATTTATCCCAGATTTTGAGCTTTTGAGGGCCGCTGCATCTTTCTGGGATATCAGAAGACATGTGTATTGCTTTTCTTTCAACGAAATCGCTCCGACTTACGAGGATTTTAAGGCTCTGGTGGGGGCGTGGACACGGAAGTCATTGCTCTCCCTTCGGTTGATGACATGATATGTGTTGAAAGGTTGGTCACTCTTCTCGGTATTCCTTTAGAAGAAGCCCAATGCATGGTCCTTAATCATACTTTTATTGACATCTCTAACCTTCCCGAGAGATTCATGGATCAGACCGATGAGTTTTCTTGGAATGCCTTTGGGTTGTGAACCCTTGCCTTTTTCTATATGGTTAGTTCTAAAGGCACTTGTCACAGGGTTCTGTTGAGTATTCTTGAGGAATGCCTCATGGGAAAAGACTTCGTCCCTTTGATCTTAGGTGAAACCCTTCATGGTATGGACCGTTTGGCTTTGGGTGATGGTTTCATACGCGGTGGTAGCCCCGTTCTTCTCACTATATGGTTAAGGGAGAGGTTGATGGTCGTGCCCAAGGCTCCTCTTTCTCACAAACCGTGGTCCTATTCTTTGAGAGGCATTCTTTTGGATTTTGCTCACGGTGATTGGGAGGCGTACATGGTTCATCTCCAGACATCACAGATTCGTTGGTGGGTCCCGCACTGGCGTATTAGCTCCGTGAGAGAGTATCAGGATGATTCCCCTATTATTCAGGTGCCAGGACTCTTGAGATCATCCTTCTACACCCCTTCGTTGGTTCGCAGGCAGTTCGGATTGTTGCAAAATCCTTTGTTGGAGTGGTCGGGTGTCAATCTGGAGCATTTGAGACCTCTGTCACTATCTATGTGGGATCTTTCCACCATCTTATTCCTTACCCGGTCATGGCGTATTCCCTCTTTCCAGCTCGGGTACTTCTCAGGTGTGTGGCTAGCACGGTTTTCACCACAGTTTACTTGGATTGGTATGAACAAACCATGGGGCAGACTCAGAAGCTCATAGAGGAGAGGCGTGAGGCCATTTTTTGAGGTGATTATGATGCTAGTAGGGTTTTGAGGGAGGCCGAGGCTGTGGCGAGCGGCCACAACCGGACTGGGGATGTCGTTGAAGACTATCAAATCCTAGTTGAAAGGAGGATGGCTGTGGTGCCTAAACTCGAGGCATGGGTGGAAGATATCCAGGCTAAGGTGGCAGTTGACATGGCTTTGAGGGCAACTGGGCTTGTTGGCAAGATTGGGAGGGCAACCGATCTTGGGAGAAAAGAGATCGAGATTTTTTATGTGAAGAAGAAGAAAACTCAGAGGAGCCAAAATAAGGGGCGAAGAGACGAGGAGTAATGATGATTCCTACTGTCTAAGTATCCACCCATTGCCATTGTAGACACATTAGTTCGGTTAAGTGTTTTATTTATATTTTTAGCATGTCATTGTGTCGAGAGTAGACCGTGCTTGAACTCATCAAAGAAGTGTTTTATCCGTGGTGGCAGTGGTTACTTATTATGATGTTTCCTTTAAGAACCAAATTTGAATTTTATTTATTTTTGAGACCGGACCAATGATTGGCTGCCTACGTTCCCCTTTTACAAATAGGACTAAGGGTCTTAGGTCATCGTAGTTCATTTTCATGACTCATGGTGCGACCCTGTTTTTTCCCTAGACCGCCCAAACGGGTTTTCAATCTAGGTGGGTATATTCTTTTAGCACTCTTTTTTTTTAAACAAAGTATCGGCGGAGCTTGTCGCCATTGACTGGGTGCATGAAAGGGTTGCCATCCAAATCTGTAAGTCTCATTACTCCTCTCGAAAAAACCTCTTGCACCACAAAGGGACCGATCCATACGGATTCCCACTTTCCATCGGGATTAGACCTTCCCGGGGGTTTTTCTTTGAGAACCAGGTCTCCTACCCGAATTTGTCGGGGCTTCACCTTTTTGTCAAAGGCTCGTGCCATTCTCCCTTGGTAGGCACGGATGTGTTCCATGGATTTCAAACGACGTTCATCTAGCAAGGCCAATTCATCGTGCCGGCTTCGGAGCCAATCTACCTCATGAATTTGATTTTCCAGCAAAACCCTTAGAGATGGGACCTCCAACTCCGCTGGAAACATGGCCTCCATCCCATAAGTTAGAGCAAAAGGAGTTTCCCCGGTGGCAGTCCTGATTGAAGTCCGGTAGCCCCATAACGCTAGATGTAGATTCTCGGGAAAATCCCTACCCCGTGTTGCCATCCTCTTGATTATCCTTTCAAGTATTTTGTTAGCGGCTTCTACCGCTCCATTGGTTTGAGGCTTATAAGGGGAGGACTTGTGGCGGGTGACTCGAAATTCTCCTAACAGTCGATCACATTCGCCCTCAAAGTGCGAGCCATTATCAGTGATGACCTCATTCGGGACTCCATAACGGCACATGATGTTTTCCTTCATAAATTCCGCGACCTTCTTTGAGGTCAAGACTTTGTAGGATTTGGCTTCGACCCATTTCGTAAAGTAGTCCACGGCTATCAAGACAAATTCATGACCATTGCTTTCGGGTGGGTAAATCTTTCCGATAATGTCAATGCCCTAAGTTGAGAAAGGCCATGGGGTTGTCATGCAGTACAAATGGTGAGGCGGCAGGTGATTAAGGTTGGAGAACCGTTGGCACTTATCACACTTCTTCACAAATTGTACGCAGTCGGTCTCCATCGAGATCCAAAAATACCCCATTCATAGTGCATTAGGGCCCGAGCATTCATGTGGGGGCCATACACTCCACCGTAGACCTCTTTCATGAGTTCTTGTGCTACCTTTGCACTTATGCACCTTAGGAGAAGGCCTTGATGGCGTTTCTTGTACAAGATGTCTCCCAAGATCACGCAGTGAGATGCTAACCGCTTGAGGGCTGCCACGCCATTGGCTTTGATCCCATCTTTGTATTCTCCTTTCTCATTTGTGAAGGAAACTTTTCCTTCTTTGAGAAATTGGTAGATTTGGTTGTACCATGGCTCCTCTACTTTCTCCGGGGCTCCTTTGATTTCACAATAGTAGGCCGGATTTTCTTTTCTACCAACCCTGAAGGGTTTTATTGATTTTCCCTCGGGGATTTCCACTAAAGAATCCAAGGTAGAAAAAGCATCCGCGAAGCGATTCTGATCCCTTGGTAGGTAATGAAAGCTGACCTCTTTGAATTGGGCTATGAGCTCCTCCATGTGGGCGTGGTATTTTTGCAGCCCCTGGTCCAATGTCTTCCATTTGTTAGACACTTGGTTGATGATCAAGGCTGAATCCCCGTAGACTTCCAATTCTTTCACATTCCTTTTAAGGGCGGCCTCTAAGCCAGCTGTGCATGCCTCATATTCGGCGGCATTGTTGGTCACCTTAAAGTTTAATTTAATGGCAATAGGGGTGTGCTCGTCTTTCGGATCCACTAAGAGCATTCCAATGCCATTTCCTCTCTTGTTTGCGGCGCCATCAAAGAACAATTGCCATTTGTTTTCTCCCTCAAGAGCAAATATCCATTCGTTGGGGAATTGGGGGTCAGTCTCCTTTTCTTCATTGCTAGAGAAATCTGCCAAGTGTTCTGCCATAACTCTCCCTTTGACTGCCTTTCGCGTCACATGACTGATATCATATTTTGCTAGGAAGAAAGACCATTTGGTGAGTCTCATAGATATAGAATTCTTTTCCAACAAACATTTGATGGGATCTATTTTGGAGATGAGCTGTATCGAGTGGGAATGCATGTAGTGCTTTAATTTCCTCACTACACATACCAGTCCAACACACGTCTTTTCAATGGTGGAGTAGTTAAGTTCACTCCCTTGCAGTTTCCGACTCACAAAGTAGATGGCATTCTCTACTTTTGAATCTCTTTTCTCTTGGGCCAACATAGCTCCTACCGAGGCATCTGTTACTGTCAAGTATAACAAGAGAGGCTTATCCTTGTGTAGAGGGCAAAGGATCGGCAGATGGATAAGGTAGTCTTTGATTTTCTCGAAGGCCCTTTGACATTCTTCGTTCCATTTGATTTTGGTGTTTTTTCTCAATAATTTGAAAATGAGCTCGCACGTGGGGGTGAGTTGGTTTATGAAACGACTAATGCACTGCAATCGTCCCATAAAGGCTTTCACCTCTGTTTGAGTACGCGGTGGTCTCATCTCTACAATCGCCTTTACCTTATGGGGATCGATCTCAATGCCACGTTCAGTGACCATGTACCCCAAAACTTTGCCACGGGAAACCTCAAAAGTGCACTTAGCCGGGTTGAGCCTCATGGAGTGCTTTCTCAACCTATCAAAGAACTTCTTCAAGTCGATTAGGTGCTGCTGTAGACACCCCGCCTTGGACCGCTCACCCCGATTGCACATTTGATTTTGTGTTTCTCCCCATTCTAAGTGTTTCTCGTTAGTTTCTGTCACTTCCGTTAAGTTCCTGACTGACTTCGTTAAGTCCAGGGACTAAACTGAATGACAGGGCTGACTTTCTAGTCCATTCTGTCAAAATTGCCTTCTCTGAGTCGCGCTCCTCCGACACTAGGAGCCAGGCGCGCGCGCCTCCCGCCTCCAAAGCAGGAAGCGCGCGCCTCTGGGCTTCGGTTACAGATTTCTGGCCAGGATTCCCTCCCTTGCTCAATTTACAGGATTTTGCCCGGGAAGGATTTCTTGGTGACTGAGTTTTGGCACCAAAAACACCCCTCTTTCACCTATAAAAACCTCTCTTTACCTCCATTTTCAAGGATCGAAAACTAGACAAAAAATCACTTTCTAAAAGTTCTCCAAGGATCTCATTAAGCAACATTTGAAGTTCTTCAAATTGTAGGTAAAAGTCCATCTTTTCCCTTCTTTTCTACTTCATCTCCTCTCTCTTTTTACATTAATCATATGTGCAATCACCCAAATCATTTTGGGACATGACTCTAATGATCACCTCATCTCATTGAGGTTGGTTAAGGAGTTATCTCCTACATTCCAAATCCTATTTTAAATCCCCCTTTTCATGACTTAAAGAAGAAGAAGAAGAACATTTTCATTCATGTAGATTTTGATCAAGCAAGACCAACTTTAGTTGGGCGAGATGGGTGTTTCGGTACTTCCCATCTCGTAATCTAACCCCCGAACCTCAAAACAAAGAATCTCTGTTTTCGTAATCAAACTTAGGCTACAATCTATAGGTTTTTCTTATGTTCCTCAAAACATAGGTGGCGACTCTAAAAACAAGTTAGACATCCTAGGATGATTCACGAGCTCTATCCTAAAGCCGTGGTTCCCCCGGGGTATCTACAGTGGCGACTCCGCTGGGGAGTACATTTGAGGGTTAAACTTGCATTCTGATCAAAATCTACATCTTTTCTGGGCATTCTGTTTCCTGATGGGGGAGGCGCGCGCGTCTGGACTTTTAAGCCTAAGGCTCGCGCATCCCGCATCAAGAACCAGAATCGCCCACTTCTTCATATTCTTCATCTTCTTCTTCTGTTATTCTGCACTAATCACTTCTGCAGGGGATACAATATGAACATAGGACCAGGGAAATCCCCTGAGTCCAAAGTCTGACATTCTGACAGGTGTGCCCCAGAAGCGCGCGCCTCCCATAAGCATTGCGCCATGCGCGCGCGTCCCACATCAGCACTCAGAGGCGCACGCTTCTGGGTTGATTCCCAGAACAGAAACAAGTTTCGGTGACTGAGCAGAACAGTGGGGTGTGGGCACAGTTGCCTGCATCAGAACAGAATTGAACCCTCGGACTGTTTTAATTTTGTGTTTTATTTACCGGTCACACGGGTGATTCGGGAGTTGTAATTTTATGTGCTTATGTGTTTTGTGTGTTTTTCTTTCTTTTCAAAAAAAAAAAATAAAAAAAATTTTTTTGTCACTTGTTAGACCTCACACTACATGCACATATTCCTATGAACTGCTCACTATCGAGTCCCACAAGTCCAACCCCAAACCCGTCGAGGCCCGTCCTAGAAAGTTTCAAGCTCCACCAGACCTTGGCTCTTTCGAAGCGGTAAACCTCAGCCCGTGGCGTAGTTCAAGACTACATGCCGGGGGTGACCTTTGAGCCTCATATTCAAGCCGAGCACAAACCACACAAATTCTAGTTAGGGTCTAACACTTCGTGACTCAAGTCGGTTTCCATGTACCGAGATTTCCCTAAACTAATGTCTTCAAATCATACATGCCAACTTGTTGAAATAGACGCAATAAAAATCCGTCCCCAAAAGTGGTTATTTTGGACGAAAATAAAAATCCGTCCCCGCATGTATGCTTTACTACATTAATTTAGTTTAATCCCGATACATGTAGGATTCACAAGCGCGATGGAATC
The DNA here is from genome assembly GCA_026119855.1 of Campanula takesimana. Classification (NCBI taxonomy): domain Eukaryota; kingdom Viridiplantae; phylum Streptophyta; class Magnoliopsida; order Asterales; family Campanulaceae; genus Campanula; species Campanula takesimana. The sequence continues at coordinate 480,403 of JAOWBW010000953.1, read as the reverse complement.
CGATGAGTATATGGGACCGCGAGATGGTCTATATACTAGTGTGACGATTCCATTATTTTCTTAGAAACCCCAAAAGGGATTCATTCCCTCCGACTTATAAAATAAAAATAAAAAAGAGTCTTTTCTTATGTGGTTCGAGTCGTGTGACCAACTGTGTGTTCTAAGCCTCTTCATGGACCGCAAGTGTTACTCAAGACTGACAAGGGCCTCTTCTGCAATATAAGTTCAATTGGTACTTACAAAGTCTACCGGGATTCAGCAATCGGTTAGTCCGTGAAGAGATCACTCCAACAGCTCCGACATCAACCATGACCGGCAGCAGCAACACCATGTCTCTCGAACAGCTCTCGACTATGGTCCAACTCCTCCAAGAGCAAGTCTCCACCCTTAACAAGGAGGCACAAAGCAAAGACGACATTTGGCAATCCCACCTCGACAGCCAAAGGGAGGCCCACGAGGCCAAAATGGAGCTAATGAAAGAAAAGCTCACCAACCTTGCCAAGGGAAAGAACAAGAACAATGATGATGAATCCGAATGGACCGAGGGTTTGTTCAAGAGTCCTTATGTCAACACCCGCACCAAGAAAATGGGGGAACCAAGTTCCGAGAACAATGAGCCCAAAATGGTGGATTCTATCATGGCCTACATCGACCAAAAATTCAATGGGCTCAACATGGGGAAAGGCTCCGACACAAGCCTTTATCAATCATCCATCCTCATGAGTACTATGGCCGCTCTTCCCGATAAGTTCAGATGCCCGACATAAGCAAATTCAAGGGCAACTCTTGTCCTATGGCTCACATTGAGACTTATATTTGGGCAATGGTTCCAAAGAAGGTCTCCCCAAGGTGATGGCCCAATGCTTCCCTCTCACTCTCGAGGGGGCGGCAAAATATTGGTATGCTACTCTCCCGCTCACTGTCCGTCTTGATTGGGACTCCGCCATGCTTGCCTTCAAGAACCAATACCAAGGCAACACCACTCACCGGCCCACAAGGAAAGAGCTAGAGAACACTACTCAACGAGATAATGAGTCCTTCATCGACTTCACAAGAAGATGGAATGACAAACTCTCCGAAATTGTTGAGAGGCCAAACACAAAAGAGCAAATGGACATCTTTCTCAAGTGTCTCAAGATTGATCTCCGCACTCACCTAAGTGGGGCTTGCTACTCCGACTTCTCCCAAATGTATGAGGCGGGTGTACGCATGGATGACTTGCTCAAGGAGATTAAGAAGACCACTCCTACTTACCGCTACAAGGCCGCTTCCAACTCCACAAAAGAGGCCTCGGTCAACGCCGTCACTATTGACAAGGGGAATTACAAAAAGGTTCCTCCACCTCAAGGGAAAAGGCCCGAAGTGACCGTGTCTACACGCCTCTCCAAGGCATGACTCAAACCGAAGTGTTCGAGGTCCTCAAGGCAAAGGGTCAAATCACACCCGTGCAAGGGTACCAACCCAAGACGATCAACTCCAATCATGCTCACCACAAATATTGTGGCTACCACCAATATAGTGGCCACACCACCGAGGATTGCTTCATTCTCCGCAATGTCATTCAAGATCTCATAGATACGAAAGAATTTGTAGTGGCTAATGACGAGCATGTCAATGTAATAGAGATAGGAGAACTTGAGGGGACCACCCATTCAATCCCAATTGTGAATGGGGGCCCCAATGTTATGAATAAACTTGACAATTCTTGTTATGTAGTGACTTACGATGAGGTAATGAGGGAAGTACTAGAGAATAGGAAAAAGAAGCAAGATGGGAACGTCAACATGCTAACTCGATCCGGTCGAGTCATAGCAAGCAACCCTTCCACTTCCGCACCAAGCTCCTCTTCTCAAAAGCCGCAAGCTCACAACGCTCCCGAAGATCCTCTACTTGTCCAACTCAATAAAACTCAAGCCAAAATCTCTATTTGGGACCTCATTGCATCCTCAAAGAAACACCGAGATCTTTTCATCCGCAATCTCGATGATACATCAGTTTCTCCCGATACTACTCCCGAGGACCTCATAGCAATGATTGGTCACATTCATTTTGGCAACGTCATCACCTTTGCCGATATGGACCTTCCACCGTTTGGTTCCGACCACAACGAAGCTATTTACCTCAAGGTACGAGCAACGGGGAGGCCCGTCTCAAGAGTCTTAGTGGACGGTGGTTCCGCACTCAATCTCATGCCTGGTAGAATCATGGGCATACTGGGGCTTAAGGATTCTGATTTAAAGCCCTCTACTCAAGTAATCCGAGGTTATGACAGCACCGCCCGTACAGTCATGGGTATGATCGAGATAGACATTGAGTTTGGGAGCATGGTCATGTCCTTTCCATTCCAAGTGCTTGATATCCCGGCCTCGTTCAACTTACTGTTGGGTCGACCATGGATTCACAGTGCTAATGCCGTACCGTCAACTCTCCACCAATGTGTCAAGATCCGAAATGGTGATGAAATAGTGACCGTAATGGCTGAAAACATCACTATCCACAGAAAAGGTGAGCCCGTCCACCAAGTTCAGCATGGTCTACCAGACTCCACTCTCTCCGGCGTCTCAATCAACGCCATTGATAAAGAAGGGGGAAACGGATCATGGACCCCCAGCAATCACAAAGTCCTCCGCATGATGAGGAATATGGACTACTTCCCTGGTTTAGGCTTAGGAAAATATCAGCAAGGAATCCTACATCCCGTGCAAGTCCCATTTGTCAAGAACACATTCGGTTTGGGGTACGAGCCTTCCGAAGAAGACTTGAAGCAAGAACAAGCGATCAAGAACGAAAAGGCCCGAGCTCGTAAAGAAGGCCGTCGGTATGAAGTCCCTAACCTAAGGCCTTACCGCAAGACGTTGAATGGTTATTTTGTCCGCCAAGGGGAAGACATTCCATACATGATCTTTCCCGAGCCGTGGGTTAACAATAAAGGTATCAAAAAGCCCGGCCTCGAAATCTTCTCCGATTGTGAGATCCAGAAATCCGAAAGGGAACCAACTCCCATGTCGCCCCGTGAATGGTGGGGAAGGAAGGTGACTATAGAGTCCGAGACAGAAATCACCATGGGGGAAGAACTGACAGATTTAGCCTCCATGTTCGAAGAGCTTGCCATGATGAATGAATGCCAAGTTAACGCCATCCATGACACCGTCATCATGAACGAGACTATCGCGAGATCCCACCAAGCTCCGAGCCGATCAACAATTGGTATTCAACAAAAGGGCCCGTGGTATCCGAGGAATTCTTAGTCCAAGAAATGGGTTGCATACCCCGCACAGCAACAAAGGAAGAGAAACTCACCTTACTTTCGAGTCCGAGAGTGTCTCTAATACCCTCACCCAAGAGGATTTGGAGGCCATAGCCGAGCGTGTGTTTCCTTTCTTTGCTAATGAAAAATTTGATATTTCTGAGTACCCTGAGATTGCAAACATCATAAATGATGAATTAACTAATAATAAACTTAACGAACAAGTTAATAACGATTCAAATTATGATGAAATAGACCACGAAAACACAACATACTTAAATGAACTTGCTCAACAAGTCCGTAGTCGTGGCGAGAATGGTCCAAAGGCTGACGAAGAATTGCAGGTTGTTAATCTGGGTACCGAAGAAGAGCCAAAAGAAACCAAGATTGGAAGCTTCTTCAAGGGAGACGACAGAGACAGATTGACTGCATTACTACGGGAGTTCGTGGATGTGTTCGCATGGTCATACAAAGACATGCCGGGTTTAGACAGAAAGGTAGCGGAGCACAGATTCCGATCAGAGAAGATGCCAGGCCAGTAAAGCAGAAGCTCAGGAAGATCAAGCCAGAATGGTCTCTGCAGGTCAAAGAAGAGATTGAGAAGCTCCTCAGCGTGGGTTTCATCAAGGTTATCGAGTATCCGACATGGTTAGCCAACATTGTGACAGTCAGGAAGGCGAACGGCAAGGTTCGAGTTTGTGTAGACTTCCGGGATTTAAACAAAGCTTCCCCAAAGGATGATTTTCCACTCCCTAATATCGACATGCTAGTCGACTCCACTGCTGCCTACGAGGTTCGCTCATTTGTGGATGGGTTCGCTGGGTACAATCAGATTCTCATGGCCGAGGAAGATCAACATAAGACAGCCTTCAAAACACCGTGGGGTACCTTTTGCTACACAGTCATGCCATTTGGGTTAAGAAATGCTGGGGCTTCCTACCAAAGAGCCGTGACAGACTTGTTCCACGATATGATTCACAAAGAAATCGAGGTCTATGTGGACGACATGATCATTCACTCCAAAGGAACCGATGGTCAACACCTGATCGATCTCCGCAAGTTCTTCGAAAGGCTTCGTCAACACAAAATGAGGCTCAACCCTGCAAAGTGCACATTCGGGGTTATCCGAGGCAAAGTTCTTGGTTATATGGTCACTGAAAGGGGAATCGAAGTAGACCCCTCCAAAATCAAGGCAATCATTGACATGCCTCCTCCAAAGACGCAAAAAGAGATTAAAGGTTTCATGGGCAGACTACAATACATCAGTCGGTTTGTGCACCAACTCACTTCCATGTGCGAGCCAATCTTCAAGTTACTCAAGAAGAATGTGGCTCTAGAATGGACCGACGCGTGCCAAGAAGCCTTCGATCAAGTGAAGCATTACTTGACGTGCCCTCCTGTTCTAGTTCCGCCACACAAGGAGAAACCTCTGTTGCTTTATCTCACTGTCAATGATGAAGCCCTAGGGGCTATGTTAGCACAAGAGCAACGAGAGTCCACAAAGGAGAACGCCATTTATTTTGTCAGTCGCCGATTCCAAGGAGGCGAAAAGAACTACTCTGTCTTAGAGAAGTCATGTGCAGCATTGGTTTGGGTCACTCAAAAGCTCAAACACTATATGGAAGCTTTCCGATCAAGCTAGTAGCAAAGGTGGACCCGCTCCGCTACATCTTCGAGAAGCCTTTCATGTCAACAAGAATAGCCAAATGGTACTTCATGCTCGCCGGCTATGATATCACTTACGTCACACTAAAATCCGTCAGGGGGAAAGTGTTCAGTGACCAGCTTGCCGAATTCCCGTGTGACGAAGTGAAGGGGGAAGATGTACAGTTCCCCGACGAGCATTTAATTTGTACTGCAATCGAGGAAGACAAGTGGCAACTTTTTTTCGATGGCGCCGCCAATAAACACGGTTTTGGTATAGGGGTATTGCTTGTCGATCCAAAAGACATCTACACTCCCATTGCCATACGCCTGGAATTCGAAGCTACCAACAACATTGCCGAGTACGAAGCATGCATAGCAGGGCTCGAAGCAGCTCTCGAAAGAAACATCACGGAACTAGAAGTGTTCGGCGACTCTTTGCTCCTTATCAATCAGCAATCCGGTAAATGGCGAACCCAAGACCCGACTCTCCAACAGTATGGTCAGCACCTTGAAGAACTGGTTGAACAATTCCAAGAGATCACTTTCAACTACCTGCCAAGGGATAAGAATCGCTTCGCCGATGCACTGGCCACTATAGCTTCATTAGTTGAAATGCCCAAAGGGAAAATGGTGAAGCCTTTCAAAATTGCTCGAAGGAACAGTCCGGCATATTGCATGAGCATCGAGATCAACGAGGTTCAAACAAACTCTCCGTGGTATTCAGATATCATGAACTTCCTCAAAGACGGTACTTATCCCGAGAACATCAATAAGAAGTCTCAAGCAGCTCTGCAAAGGTTAGCCTCTCGGTACGTACTGATTGGGGACCGAGTATATAAAAGGCACCACGACTGGATCAATCTCTTATGCGCCAATGAGATCGAAGCTCAAGAGATAATGTGTGAAGTGCACGAAGGAGAATGTGGACCCCACATGAATGGGTTTATGCTAGTCAAGAAGATACTTCGCATTGGTTACTATTGGAGCACTATGGAACGAGACTGTATCGAGAAAGTCAAAAGGTGTGCCAATTCCACGCTAATCTGCAACATGATCCACCCTCACAACTTTACAACATGGTCACACCTTGGCCTTTCTCTTGTTGGGGGATAGACATCATCGGTAAAGTTCATCCTGTCGGAAGCAATGGACAGTCATTCGTCCTAGTAGCAGTCGACTACTTCACAAAGTGGGTCGAAGCACAAGCCTATCGGACCCTCAACGCCAAGAAAGTGGCCGAATTTGTAAAGATTAATATCATGTGCCGATACAGCGTGCCTCATGAAATCATTTCCGACAACGGCTCTCACTTCGAAAAGGAAATGGATGCACTTTTGGTAGAATACAAGATCACTAAGCACAAGTCATCTCCTTACCGGCCTCAAGCAAATGGCGCAGTCGAAGCAGCAAATAAGACCATCGAGACCATCGTCAAGAAAATGGCCTCAACAGGAAGGGATTGGCCCGAGAAGCTACCATTAGCATTGTGGGGCTACCGCACATCAATACGATCCGCAACAGGAGAAACTCCTTATGCATTGGTCTATGGTTCTGAAGCCGTACTCCCTATCGAACTTGAAGTCCCATCTCTACGGGTCCTCCTCGAGAATCAAGTCAACAAGGTCGACTGGATGCAATGTCGATATGAACAACTAGCCTTGCTCGACGAAAAAAGGTTAAGAGCACTCGAACGCACAAGGGCGTATCAGCAAAGGATGGCAAGAGCTTTCAACAAAAAAGTGAAGCCTCGAAACATCAATGTGGGAGATTTGGTTTCAAGACAACATCCTCCTAATGCCATGAATCCCCTGGGGAAATGGGGACCCCGATGGATCGGTCCGTACGTGGTCAAAAAGATACTAAGCGGTGGTGCAGTCCGGCTCGTGGATTTAGATGGTGACCAGCTGCCAAAGGAGGTCAACCTCGACAAACTCAAGAGGTTCTACGCTTAATAAACAAAGACCACAACAAAAAAAAAAAAAAAAAAAAAAAAAAATCGCTCGCTAGGTTGAAAACCCGCAAGGGCGGCCTAGGCAAAATTAGAGCACGTGCAAAAAAGAAGCCCGCTAGATTGAAAACCCGAAAGGGCGGTCTAGGCAAAAAACAGGGTGCACAACAAAAAAAAAAAAAAAAAAAAATGGTCTTTGTTTGTTTGAACTACGAAGACCTGAGCCTCCCAACTGGAGGAACGTAGGCAACCTTCGGGTGCGGTCTAAAACATATCAAAAATACCCAATTCACTTCAAATAACAAAATGCAATTTTTTATTCATTCAATGAATTATTCAAACCATTACAACGGATTTATTGAGCACCAAAAGACATCAAAATATTAAATTCTAAAACAAAGTGGTCTAATTGCAATCTCTTGGGGTACAAGAAAAATCTAATCTTTCTTAGGTTTGGGAACCCATTGCTTCTTGTTATGTACTTTAGTCTTCTTGGAAGGGACGGAACATTCTTGGGACCGCCAAGACGGGAGAAAACGCTAGGACGGGACGGAGCTTCATCAACGGCTTTCCCTTTACCCTTATCAAGCGGAACCTTAGCGGGGACAACCATGGGACGCTTCCACACATATGAGGAATTTCCCTTACCTTTCTTCTTCTTGGGAAATTGACGGGGTCTATAGTCCCGCACATGAACCACCGGTCTCACGGGGTCAACAACATCGTCATTGGGCCTTCCCAAACGATCAAAAACGCTCGGACGTTTCTCCACCATCGAGACGGACCCTACAGCTGGAACGGCATTCACCATTGGAACGGACTTCTCACCCTCGGGGACGGAAACCTTAAGTTCAAAGGAGAAAGTCATTGGGGCCATTATGACAAGAATTTTGTGATTTAGGAGGAGAAAGTCTTTGCAAAAGAATGATGTGGGGCCATTCTGGTCGAAAAAATGGTTCAAATTTATAGCTGTTGGAACATTCTGATCAGAAAAGAAAGGGGCTGTAATTCAGCAGGCCAGAAGCGCGCCTCCCCCGACCAGGGCTTCACAACGCGCGCGCCTCCCACAAGCAAGGCCCGACGCGCGCGTCTTTGACAGCAGTTCAGACAGAAATAGCCCTTGTCAGTTCAGAACAGAACCCGAGCACTTCAACATATCCAACCTGCAGCAAATCAAATCCCAGCAACAAAAACGAGTTCAAGCATCGACAACAAGCATCCTTTGGGCACACATTTGTTTGTAAAGAGTCGACATCTAAGATCGAGTCGCTAATTGAACATAAAAATGAGTAGTAAAATAGATAGGATTGTAAATACATATTAAATGTTATTACAGGCAAAAGCAAAAGTGTTTCAATCCCTCATCCTCTCAGCCACAACAGCTCGGGCACGCCATCACCAACACTGTGCTCAGCCCCTGCTACCGCTCTTGGTCTCCTCATCGTCATCATCCTCATCATCATCATCGTCATCATCATCCTCGACTCAGATGTCTCAATCACAACATCAGGACGGGTTCTCTTGGCAGCTCTCCTGATGAACTGGCGCCGCCCCGGCTCTGGCTACCCTCTCGGCTCAGGCTCCTACTATGGCTACCTCCGTGACTCAGACTCCTGCTCAACGACTGCCTCGCTGAAGAGACAGCCTCATCAATGTCCAGTGCAGCATCCCTGCAGCCTCGTCCCATGCCCCGAGCACCTCGGGCAGCTCCTCTCGCAAGCACCAGAGACAGCACCGGCAGCATCTCTAGTCATGGCAGGAATATCCCTGCACAGCTCCAGCACCCTCTCCTCCAGCTGACGGAGCCTCCGCCTCATTCCTTTGTTCTGCCTACCCAATTGCCTATAAGCAGCTACGGGCACCTGTTGCAACAAAGGACAGGGAAAGAATGTTGGCTACAAGATCATAATCCTCGGGCGTGAGGCCCTCAGAGGAAACAGACTCAAACTCAAAGACAAGAGACTGAGGGGACTCGGTTACACTAGACCCTATGACACATGACTCTAGAGGGCGGGGAATCAATCCAAGTCTGCGATCATTTCTTCCTTGCTGGCCACAGGTCTGGAGAAAGTTGCCCAATTCTTCAGAGGCATACCACTTTGCTCAACCATCATGCGGGGGTCGACGACCTCGAGGAATCCATCCTCTATTACAGCAACCATTTCTTTCCCTAAATCAATCAGGTCTGGCACAACCAATTCTTCCCCAAATAACTCTTGCATCACCACGCCATTCCATTCGTCGTCAATGACTTCCTCTCCGGTTTTCTTGGGAGCCCATTCTCCAAACTCGTTTTTACCATTCCGACCCCAGACGGGCTTTCCTTCCTTGTCGTTTCCTTCCATGGACCAATCCTCGAATTGCTTCACCATCTCAGGAGCCTCTTTGAAAGAGTACTCATGTGTTATCGTGGTTTCGGTAGGACCGGTATTGTGGGCGCGTTCTAGGAATGCCCTTCTCACGGGGTTGGCGGTCATCCCTCAAAATCTTACAAGGTCCTCTTGGAGCTTGTCCCAGTTGGTTACCATTGGTTCCCTCTTCGTTGGGGCTTCATCTTGGATTCCTCCTTTCACAAAGTAGCGGCTCATACAAAGGTATATGGGCGAAGGTTGGGAGTTTGTAAGAGACTCCTTGAGCTTGGGCCTGGCTCTTCTTTTGGGCCATTTCCTTATCCATTCTGAGGTCTTTGGGAGTTGTCTTATACCCCAAGCCGTGGAGCGTCTTTGCTCCTTGATCTCGACAATTTTGTGAGTCCCTTAGAGTTCCTTCCTGAGGCCAAGTCCTGGGAGGTAGCGCATTAGACGCATCATCTTCATTGCGGGGGGAATTCTATCCTTGGTGAGCATGAGATCCACACAACAAACGTGGGTCTTAGAAGGAATTTCCGTGAATCATAGGCTTTGACAGTGATTACGAAGGGTTTGAGGTTTTCAACTTTAAGACCAAGTAAGCCCATCATTTTGGCAGGGAGGACATTCATGGCGGACCCATTGTCGACCAAGACCCGGGGAAGGCGACGGTCATCTAACTGTACCGTGATGTAAAGAGCCTCGTTGTGGTTGGCTCCGAATTTAGGAAGATCCAAATCTATGAAGGTGATGATGTTTCCATACGGAACACTCCCAATCATTTGTACGGCTTCCTCGGGGGTAGCCGTGGTAGGCACATGGTTTGAGCCAGGCATTCCTCCAACTTGAGCTTGTGCGGGTAAGACGACTTAAGGAGGGACCAAAGAGATATGTCGTCTTGGGTCCTTTTTAGTTGAGTAAGGACGGGGTCTTCTTTTTCAAGATCCATACCCCCTGTCTCTTTGGCCAAAAGGGGAGGTTAGGGATACTCTGTGGTGGAGGCTTCTTGGGATTCTCCGTGTGCACCTGCTCGGAGCGGGTCAACACGCTTACCTCCGCAGAGTCATCTACTTTCTCCTTTTATTCCACGGGTGTTGGCAAATCCTGGTGGAGTAAGCCACGCTACCTTTCTTAACTCATTCACTTTGATCATTCCCTTTGAGGCATATGCTGACTCACGGATTTCATTGAGGGAAACAGGGCCGGTGCCTTCGCTCTTCCAAAACTCCTACGGTTTCTCAGAGTTTTCCAAAGTCAACATACAACAAAATTATTCCGCAAACATCGACCCATCATCGCCAAACTGAGGTGGTGGTGATAGTGGTGGCAAGGATAGTAAGTCGTCTAAAGGTGGGAAGTCTTCCACCATTCCTGGGGATGGGACACGGGGAGGCACATAGGAGGAAGACACCTCTTCGTCATCACATTCACAGAGAAACCGGAGTTCTTCGCGAGGCAAGGAGCGGATTTCCCCTCTCATTTGGGTGAGGTGCCCTTCATAATTAGTCATTCCCTGGCTTCCCATCATTTCGGGCACATTTTCCTCATCGTGGTTGCATACCCTTCTAACCAATGTTTTGCCGGTCGAGGAGCTACACGATTCCGTGACATGGAAGTGATCATGATGAGGGGGACAACACCCATTTGCACCATGGCTTCGGTCTTCCACCTCGTCTTTAACGGCCTTCTCCAATTCTGCCATGCATTCCTCATATGTTAGATTGTGCTCAATGAGCTTAATCACGACCAAATTACTGGCATTTCGATGTGGGATCCTTGCACTTAGCACATTGGCTATCATACAATCCGGGGGGCATTTCATCTTTCCCTCTCGTACACATGCCCACAGGACATCCTTCCACCTCTCCCTGATTTCCACCAGTGGGGTGTTAAATTCCAAGAAGGTCACCGGCGCTGGTCCTCCAAGCTCAATCATGTTCACGCTGTTTTGCCCGAACTCAATCATGTTGACTGCGTTGTTGTCGGGGAAGGGGTTGTTGACTACATTTGGACCACGAGGGTGTTCAAGCTTCCCTTGTCAATCAGGTCAAGGATGATGCGTTTTACCATAGAGCAGTCATCGGTGTTGTGGCCATGATAATTGTGAAAGGCACACCTTTTGTTTCTGTCGAGGTGTTTCTTGGGATTTCTGGGTTGATAGTTAACCAAAGGTTTCACGAGGCCTTGTTTGACTAACCCTTTAAACACCTTGCTTATAGGCATCCTGAAGTCTTCAAACCTCACATACGGACGTCTCTCTGAGTTTCCGGCCCTTTGCGGGACTTGCCCCGGGTTTTCCCCTTGGATGTTTTTAACTACCGCTGAGGTTTCTTTCCCTTTGCCGGTGGTCGGAGGGCAGTACCGGTAGGAGCTACCACTGCCCTGAGTGGAGGATTGCTCACTGAGGGCCTTTTCAAACTTGGACCCAGCGGTTACCATGGCCCGAAGATTAGGGTCGAAGTGGTGACAGATCAAAGCCCGCAGTTGAGGTTTCAGGCATGACTGAAAAATATCAAGCTGCTCATCCTCAGTAGGCGGATTTGAAATTTCCCCAAGCTTGTAATTCCATCTCTTGTAAAATTCCCCAATCGGTTCATCATTCTTTTGTAAGGTGCCTTGAAAATCAGTGCGATTGGTTTCCCACTCCAAGTTAGACCGGTATTTGGTGAGGAATGCTTCCTTAATCCGGTCCCATTTGACCCGAGATTCGTCCTTTAGGTTAAAGAACCATTTGAGTGCATTTCCTCTCAGAGATTGTTGAAAGTGATCGGCCATTTGTTGCACGGTACAACCCTTTGCCCTCATTGCTAGGGTGTAGGCATTAAGATGAGTTTGGGGGCAAGCGGTTCCATCGAACTTATTAATCTCGGTTTTTTGAATCTGTGAGGGAGGGGAACAATTTTATCGGGATCGGTGATTCCCGAGGTGGATTTCTTCTCGTTCATCCCCTCAAACCTTTCTTCCATTTGTTTCAACTTCTCCACCAACCACCCCATTTGAGGGTCCATGTGCGGGCTAGAGTTGATGGATCCCATGGTTTGGGTTGTCACTGGCATCACTGTCGGAGGCACAGTGGTGGATGGTATTACCGGAGGAAGATTTTAAGGCGGTGCATGGGTGTAAACAAACCCATATCCCGGATTACTGGCTAGGATGCATGGTGGAGTGGCTTCGGAAGCTTGTGCCACCGGGTATTGAAATGGGTATGGTACCCCTCGGGAGACAATCGGCAAAGCTGGAGGTGGTAACCCGGCGGTGGTCGGAGCTAGAGGTGTTCGGCTTGTCGGGATCGAACCATATGGGTTGAATTCGGGCGGACACGTGGGAAATCCTTCCGGCGGGATAAAAGGAAGCTGGGTGGTAGGCATACTTTGGTGGATGGTGGTTTGGAATGTGGGACGTGAGGTCGCCACATTGGGGTAAGTTTGGGGAGGGGGAACTCGGTTATAACCCTGAGGTCGTATATTTTTAACCTCTTCTTCCTCCGTGATTTCCACAAAACCTCCATCATTCTCAAATACGACGGCTATCCCTCTCTGTCTCATGGCTTCCACAACCCTATCTGCATATCTTCCTGATGTTTTCTCATACTTTCTTCCCTGTCCCTGGCGGCCTCTAGAGCTTGTACCAACTCTTCCCTATTGAGCCCATTAGGATCGACTGTGTTGTCACCCCCCGCTACTACTTCCTGCCGGACTAGTCATTCGAAGAAGTCTGAGTGAAGCTGCTGATGAACTGTCAGACTCGGCACTAACCAGACGATGACCCGGAACCTTGACCCACTTCCTACGAGCTGCGGAGGAGAAGGAGGTCCAGTTCAGACTCGGGTACCAATTAGGGCTAGTGTTTGGGAAGAGGCTTAGGCTCATGCAACATGAAATTTTACTGTCTTTATTTATCATATATTTATGTTCTTTTTTACTTAAAACGCATTTTATAACTAATTGGTTGGAAAAGATTTCTCTTCTTTTTCGTAACTGATCTAAACCCTGGATCAGTGGAGGCCATCACTACGCCTATAGACCCCTCGTATTTCACCTGTATTGCACACTCCCAAGGACGGACTATCCCGGGCGAGGGTCCTATAGGGCACGCAACTTCCACCGACCAAAAGAGACGAACCTAAGGTCCAGTACGTCACAGAGTTCCAATGCACGAGCCATTCTTATCATAATTAAGCCCCGGCTAAGGTTAAGATTGACTTAACGCTTTAACGAAATTCCGGCATGACCTCGTTTAACGAGGGGTCTCGGACCTTAGCCTTGGGCTTAAAGATGATTAGGACGGGTTAAGCATTGGAGCTTAATAACGCGGTGTCATCCTATCCTTAATACATGACTTTGGCTAATTATGGTTAGAATTAACGCATAAGTCAAGGACCGGGTCAAAGATGACCTCGGTCACACTTGCTTTCACAAGGAGTCGTGACTCGGGCGTTAACTTGGTCATAATTAGCTTTTGGACACGTATTAGGGACGTGATGACGTGAGCTAGACCAAAAACCAACCAAGGTCACGGTATTTGTGTGTCACGGATAAGTGTGGTTGACTCGGCTCGGAAGGGGAGGTGGAATGGACCCGTGCGCGCGAGAAGGGCACAAGAGCACCAATCAAGCTGCATCGTGGCATCCATCCCGGGTTTAAAGGGTTTTTTGGAACGTGCACAAGGTCGAGTGCGCGTTGTGTGATGCGTTCTATGTTCCCTTTTGAGTCAAAATAGAAATTTTCAATGCATTTTAATATCATGAGCATGAACAAGAGTATATACAAGACATGAACAAACAATTTAAACAAGTAATTTGCACAAGTAATCAAGTAAAGATATGAACAAACGAGAGTCAAAATTTTTGTACATGGAAAAGGTTGTGCACAACCAAAGGTTTTTGAAACCAAAATTTTACAACAAGAACAACAACCTTTTGAAAATCATTTGTACAAAAAGGTTGTGCACAACAAAAGAATTTGAAGACCAAAACTTTTATGAAAAGGGTTATGCACAATGAGGTTTTGAAAACCCTAATTTTATGTCCGAAAATTTGTGCAAAACCAAGCTTTGAAAATTCATTTTTGGCTAAGAAAAAGGAGGTAAATGTGAACAAGTAGAGGCTGTAAATGGAACCTGGACAAGAAGAAGCAAAGGGGGACCATCAGAATGTTTCTGCCATGCACAAAATTGTTAATTTGAAACATTCTGTGGGCCAGGCAAAACCAGCCGTAAGGCTAGAGCAGGAGATCCATTATTTTTGCAAATTTTCAGCTTCTAATCATCAAGCCCCAGTCTATGGCAATCCCAGAACAGTTTCACTCCCAGAAATAAAAACAGAAGCATAAAATACACACAAAAATGCACAAAGTCAACAAACGGGGACGGGAGTTTGACCCACACAAGAATGCCCCCTAATCTTCTAAAAAGAAGTTTGAAGACACTCTATTCCCCAGCAGAGTCACCACTGTAAGGATCCTCGCCCCCGGGGCGAAACGAGGGGTTCGTTTCGAGGAAGAAAAGCCAAACACGTGTAACTTCACAAACTTAACGGAGTCACCACATTTGTTAACTTTTAACACAATAAATGAAAATGGTTAGAGATTTATGAGTTCGGAGGTCAGGTTACGGCTTAGGAAGAGTTTCACGTCACCCAAGCCGCCTCGAACAAAGCCGAGTCTCCCTAAGTTTGTTAACGAAAAGTGCATATGTGTGTGTGTGTGTATTTAGAAAACGGGAGAAACTGACTTTAACAAAAAACAGTTAGGATTTTAACAGAAAAGGGGGTTCTTTTGTAAACATTCTGGATTAAAAGGGAACTGGACTGAAAGATGCCCCTGGACAAACTAGCCGTATGACTAAAGGGGGTCTTCCTGGGAATTTTAACAGATTCCCAGGAATCAGTCCAGTTCCATACAGAAACAGAGCATTCTGTCTGAAACTGGACTGTTTGATTATTTCCAGCCATTCTTTTGTAACAAAACACAAATTAAATCATCCTTATGTCATTAATCCCTAGATTAGACACCAAAACAAGAATTTTGGATGTGATTAAGACAATCATTGGGGAATTATTAAGAAAAGTTGATGAAAGTGGCCTTTGAGCCAAGATGGCCATTTTGATGAGTAAAGATTCAAACTTTACCATCAAAATGGGATCTTAATACAAGATTAAACCTTTAGGGACAACAAAATGACATAAAGATTGCATCTTTATGACCCAAATGTGGGATTTTAGGCTAAATCAAGGTTGGGATGATAAAGATTGGAACTTTATCACCCAACATGATCATCATGGACAAATACAACATAAAGATACATGCTTTCACCATGAAAATGGATCATCAAGCTATTTAAAGGAAAGAAATTAACAAATCATGATCTTCTTTAGTTTTTATCCCTTTTTCACATACTTGGATGTGAGGGCACCTTGAATCATTTCATGATTTGGTTCCAAGATACATAACAAGAATATAAAGTGCTTGAAGGACAAGAATTGCAATATAAGAGGTGCTTGACAAGGGCAAGACTTGTAATACAATAGGTGCTTGACAAGGGCAATGCTTAAAATGCAAGTAAATAAACAATATGAGCAAGAACAAAAGAGTTTGAGATGGAGAGAAGATGGGGAGAAGGAGGCTTCACCTATGGTGGTTATGGCCTATCTTCCTCTCTTTTCACTCAAATATTTGGTGGTGTTTCACTCAGGCTGAATTCCTGCAGAGTTTCACCTACAAAACTATATTTCTCCCCCCCCCCCTGAAATGATCAGCAAGGGTCTCAATTTATATGGACTGAAGGTGCCAAAACCAGCCGTACGGCTAGGCCCTTTCCGCGTCCAAACCATCAGTACGGATCAGCCTGGCGAGCTTCTGGATTTTTCCAAATTTAATTCCAGAGCAGTCCTGGAACTTTCAGTTTATCCTAGTGAGGTCCCAGCCCATCAGTTTACCTCTGAATGGTGCTAAGAATTCCTCTAACGTTGGTCAATTTCAGATTGGGGTACTTACAGCGGGCTACTTTTTGTCAACTTTTTTTTTTTTAATGAGTGATCCAGCCGACTCAATAGAACGGGTACTTTAAAGTATTTTTCTTGGAGGAAACCTGCAAGGGCATTTTATTTGGGAGAGAGTCCCTTTATGTTGGTGAGCTTTGAGTAATGTATCATGAAATGGGAGGAATCCCTTGCTTGACAGAATATAAGTGTTTAGCACTTTCCTAAGATGTAGAGGAGAAGACTTGTCAAGACATTTGAAATTTGCCTTAGTTAATATCATCAAAATGATTGCTTGAATGGATCATGTTCATTATTAAGTCAAGATTATAACAAGCAATTAGCCTTAACATGTATAAATGTTGTGATCAATTGAGATTAAGATTCGATCAATGGCAAGATCGTAAGAAGAAGGTGTGTCTGGGAAATCGGTCATTGATGGGACCGAGGGAAGTGAACTTGGTCATTTTGGGAGGACCATGGTTTGATGGTTTTGTTTCATGTTGTTACCGAACCCGAAGGTTGCCTACGTTCCCCTCAGTTTGAGGAGCTCAGGTCGCCGTAGTTCGGCGATGGATCGTCTTTTGTCGAAGTTGGTGTCCTTTTGAAGAATGTTGTTGCTTTGCTGATGTAGATCATTTTGCTTTGCGGTGAACTCCTCAGGATGTTCTTTGAGGTGGACTTTTGCAGTGAACTTGGTGAGCTTTTGAGGCGGGCTTCCTCTTCGCATATATTCATTTCCTTTCCTTCTTTCCATCATTCATTTCTTTTCTTTCTTCTCTTCTCATTTTTTTTTTGAGAGAGAGAGGGGAAACATTAGCCCCAACTTGCTATCTTTGACATTGGCTCATTTGTATCCCCTTGGTGGAATGTCTGTCACTTCTCACTTTGACTTTGAAGATCCGGGAAGTCCTTTGCTTGGTTGCGCACATGTGAGATCACGGTTGAATCTTTGTTGTTGAGCAACAACATCCTTGCCTTTTCATTGTCTTGGGATGCCTTTGATGTGCATCAAGAATTTGTATAGGAAAGGTGTATCGGGTTGTGTATCGGGAAATGTGTATCGGGGATGTGTATAGAGGAAGGCTTTCCATTAATGGTTTCTTCATGCCAACTCATCACAACATTTATTCACATCAAGATTAATTGTTTGCATTTAGCATTTTTCATTTGTGTTAGGTCCATTCGTCTTAATGAGTCGTCATTGACTAGTATGCTTAGAAGTCAATTCATCATTCTGGGGACGTAGCAATCAATTGATAATAACAAGCAAGACAATTTCAAGAGTAAATGTATATTGCAAATAATGTCTCAAGTCTAGAGAGAAGAGAAGGAAAATGACTCTTTTATTTAGATAACTTTATACATACATGTCCCAAGTGCGGACTTTTGTGAAAATAAAAAGACGCGGGCCGGGACGACTTTGGTGAAAGTCTAGATCCTACGAGGCTGGAAGACTCTATCCTTTTTTTATATATATAGGGATGGGATCCCATGAAGCACGATGATCCATTTTCTTCCTCAATTGTTGGAGGGGTTGTCGGCGGCATATTCCATGTCTTCCACGGGGAACTCGGGTTCCATGTCATCGGGAAAGATGTCGCGAGGTCTCCATTTGGCTTGGCGTTGTAATTGTCGGCTTCATCTGCTCATGAGTTGGGAGTTTGATTTGGCCATCTCCTTTTGGTGATTTCCTTTCAAGGTGCGTAGCCTTCGTGCGTGGCACTCGACGAAGGTACGGATCTTCATTTTATGAAGCCGCTTTTGGGCTTCCGAAGCACGGGCCTCTCCTTGTAGACAGTATTCCAACCTTTTGATCTTGTTGTCCATGTGGATGGTTGTCTTGGACGCCAATTCAGATGTGGGATCCTTGGTCAATGTTTCCAATGGATAGAACCGCGAAGGACTTTTTAGCATATTAAACCTCAAGGTGAAATTATAATCGGGATTTGAGAAGAACAATTCATTAGCGGATTAGCCTTTAGGAAAAACTTGATTTTTTTATTTTAAGAAAACTTTATCTCCATTTTTTTTTGAATGACTCACACGCATTTTTTTGTACAAACATTCGACAAGGCAATAATAATAATAATCTTATTAAGAAAACTGGCAATGGATACAGAATGGTCACCACATGGCATCAACCGGGGAGTCAAGATTCTAACTAAACCTAACAGACATCTTAACTGACCTTTCTTAAGGGCTTACCACACATCCTAGCAATGGACTCTGACTTTTCCTAAGGGGAGGTTGATGGAAGGGGTTTTGAAACTTCGTCCTCCGCCATGGCAACCATAGCACCATTCATTTCCCAACCCGGGGCATTTAGCCCTTCAGACGTTTTCTGTGCCACTGATCCTTTCCAAATGCCTTCCGTCACTCCGGCATTGCTGATTTTAGGAACCACCACCTTGGACACTGATTTTGTCAAATTTTCCAAAACAGGCTTTCCCACTTCGGGATTAACAACTTCATCAATCATAAACTCATTTTCCTTGGGGCAGACACCACTCCATTTTTACTTCACGTCAATCACCAGGGTTCTGAACTTGAGGGAGGTCACGGGATTAGATTCCACGAATTCAAGCATGTTGACACTCGGGTCATTGGCTGTATCGGGGGCGTGGTGCCGTTCAAGCTTTCCCTTCTCAATCAAACCTAGAATGATACGTTTTATGGCGGTGAAATCATTGGTGTCATGGCCATGGTAATTGTGAAAGGCACACCTCTTGGTGGTGCTGCGGCGTTTTTCAGGGTTTTGGGGTTGGAAGTTAACGAGGGGCTTTGCAAGGCCTTGCTTAACCAATCCCTCAAAAACTTTTCTTATGGGCATTCCAAAATCCTCGAACCTTGTAAAACGGGTTTGGCTCGGCACTTGGCTTTTCTTTCATCGTTGACTGAAATGTGGTGGGGATAAGAATCACCGATACTCAATGCAAAGGAGTGCCCCTTGAGTATCCTTTCAAACTTAGCTTCCATTTGCTTTCTTTTTCCCAATAACTTACCCGACTGAGGTGCATCATGAGGGTTCCGTGGAAGTGCGGAGGCATAGGCGTACTCATAACCTCGGTTGCTTGCAGGAACATACATCGGAGGCATGCAAGGAGCTTGTGATCCAAAAGGTCTTGGATTGTAGAAATGATATGGGTCACCCCAGAATCTTATTGGGAAATCCTGTGGAGGCAAGTTGGCGATGCCTGGTCGGGTATCCATATATGGTGCAAACTGTGACTGGGTTCCAGGGATTTGGTTGATGGTATTAAACCGAGGGGGATACGATTGAGAAGGTGTTGTGAGTATGATGCTCGAGGCATGACCGGTGCGAACGGCAGTTTGCGGGCATTTCGAGTAGATTGTGCTTGGGGTTTTATAGGAGGCGTCCCATGGGAGATGTGGGATTTGGGATGAGGCGGAGTGAGAGGCAAGTTTTGGATGTCGGTGCGTTGGGGCAAAGAGAAAGGGGTCTTGGTATTTTTGTCAGATTGAGGAGGTGATGTTTGGTTACAATTTGGAGGCTGGGTGGCTTCTACCTCTTCTTTTTGGTTGGTAACTTTGGTGGATGGCCCATCAATTTGAAACAGGGCTGTAACACCTCTTTGTCTTGTCGACTTATATAACAAACTTTGCGTTTCTTTGTGGATCTCTGTGATGACTTCTTTCTCAGCCCCGGAAGCTTCTAAAACTTGGAGCAACTCTCCTTTCGTTGGGCTATCCGGATTATCCGAGACGTTATTTCCCAAAGATTGGCCGGTGCCTCGGAGATCTTCCAAGATTGGCCGGTGCCTCGGATAATGCTACTGGTGGGACAGGACCGTTATGCTTAGGCCTATTGAGTGGAAGGTGGACGGGACTTAACGGGGTCTTTGGAATCCATCCAAAGATTGGCCGGTGCCTCGGAGATCTTCCAAGGGTATGGAGAACTCTTAGGGGACTATTCCTAAAGACTTAACGGGGTCTTTGGAATCCATCCAAAGATTGGCGGGTGCCTCGGAGATCTTTTAAGGGTATGGCGAACTCTTAGGGGACTATTCCTAAGGACTTGACTGGCTTCTTGGAGGATAACGGGGATCCATCCAAGGACTTGACTGATTCTTGGAGGATAATGGGGATCCATCCAAGGACTTGATTGATTCTTGGAGGATAACGGGGATCCATCCAAGGACTTGATTGGCCTTCCTAGGGGACTATTCCTAGGGATTCAACGTGAATCTCAACTGGGACCTAGGAGGATAATGGGGATCCATCCTAGGACTTGATTGACTTCTTTGGAGGGTAACGGGGATCCGTCCAAAGGCTTGGCTGACTTTTTGGAGGATAACGGGGATCCATCCAAGGGTTTGATTGACTTCCTAGGGGACTGATCCTAGGGGCTTAACGGAGATCTTGGAGGATAACGGGGATCCATCCAAAGACTTAACGAAATGACGCTTGTTAATGAAAGAATGCAATGTGTCAAAGACAAGAAGCAAAAACGGAGCAAATTCAAGCAATGTGCGATTAATTATCCGTTCAAGTTTACTTAAAACACATTTTTATTCCTAAATGGTTGGAAAAAATTTCTCTTCTTTTTCGCAACTATTCTAAAACCTGGATCAGTGGAGGTCATCACTACGCTTATAAGCCCCTCGTTTTTCACCTGTATTGCACTCCCCCATGGACGGACCATCCCGGGCGAGGGTCTTATAGGGCACGCGGCTTCCATCGACCAAAAGAACCAAACCTAGGGTCTAGTGAGTCACAAAGTTCCAATGCGCGGGCCATTTCTTATCATAATTAAGCCCCGGTTGAGGTCAAGATTGACTTAACGCTTCAACGAATTTCCGGCATGACCTCATTTTAATGAGGGATCTCAGACCTTAACCTTGGGCTTAAGGATGATTGGGACGGGCCAAATAATAGAACTTAATGACACGGAATCACCCTATCGGTAATACATGACTTTGGTTAATTATGGTGGAATTAACGCATAGGTCAAGGACCGGGTCGAAGATGACCTTGGTCACACTTGATTTCACAAGGAGTCGTGACTCAGGCGTTAACTTGGCCATAATTAAATTTGGACACGTATTTAGGGACGTGATGACGTGAGCTAGACCAAAAACAAACCAAAGTCACGGTATTTGTGTGTCACGGACATGTGTGGTTGACTCGGCTCGGAAGGGGAGGTGGAATGGACCCGTGCGCGCGAGAAGAGCACAAGAGCACCAATCAAGCTGCATCGTGGCATCCATCCCGGGTTTTAAGGGTTTTTAATATGTGCATAAGGTCAAGTGCGTGTGTTGTGAAGCCTTCTATGTTCCCTTTTGAGTCAAAACAGGAATTTTCGGTCCGTTTTAATATCACGAACATGAATAAGCAAGATATGAATAAACGATGAACAAGTATTTTGCACAAGTAATCAAGCAAAGATACGAACAAGAAAGAATCAAAATTTTATACATGGAAAGGTTGTGCACAACCAAAGGTTTTTGAAACCAATTTTTTTTGCAAGAAGAGCAACCTTTGAAAGTCATTTGTACAAAAAAGGTTGTGCACAAACAAGTGTTTTGAAAACCAAAATCTTTATGAAAAAAGGGTTATGCACAATGAGGCTTTGAAAACCCAATTTTATGTCCAAAAATTTGTGCATAATCAAGATTTGAAAATCCATTTTTGGCTAAGAAAAAGAAGGTAAATGTGCACAAGTAGATGCTGTAAATTGGAACCTGGACAGGAAGAAGCAAGGGGACCATCAGAATGTTTCTGCCCTGCACAAAATCGTTAATTTGAGACATTTTGTGGGCCCAGCCAAACAAGTCGTACGGCTAGAGCAGTAGTTCCATTATTTTTTGCAAATTTTCAGCTTCTGATCATCAAGCCCCAGTTCAATGTTTTTCCAGAACAGATTCATTCCTTTAAATCAAAACAGAAACATAAAACACACACAAAATATGCACAAAGTCAACAAACGGGGACGGGAGTTTGACCCACACAAAAGTGTCCCCAAAGCTTCTAAAAAGAAGTTTGTAAACACTTTATTCCCCAGCGGAGTCGCCACTGTAAGGATCCCCGCGGGTAAAAAACTTTTGGAAATGAGTTTAATCCCTTCGAGAATGCCAAACACGGAACTTTATGTTCAAACAAAACGGAGTCGCCACGTTAATTTAATTTTAAACCCAAATTTAACGAAAAATGTTAGAGAAAGTGAGTTCGAAGGTCACGTTACGTCTTGGGAAGAACTTATCGCGGTTCACCCAAGACGCCTCGGAAAAACCGAGTCTCCCTAAGTTTGTTGACCAAGAATGTGCAAGTGTGTGTGTGTGTGTGTGTTTTGAAAATGGGAGAAACCGATTTGTTTTTAGAATGTGATTTTGGAAATAAAATGTAGGCATGTTAATGCCTCCTTTTTGATATTTTTAAATAAAAGAGATAAACCATCCAAGTAAAATAATGTATTCTTTAGGGACGGATTTTCACATAGCCATGGAAAAGGCTTGCAAAGTCAAAAGGGGACAATCTTGGTCATCCTATACATCAAACCCATGTAAGAAAAATCAAAACAAAGGTCAAGGCCATGGTTTGAGCAATCATTGGAGAATAATAGCAATAATACCTTTACTTGGATAGAACCACAACTTAGATGAATAAGGATTAAGACCTTATCTTTTAAGTAAGGTCAATCTCTACAAGATTTGGAATATATGAATATTTAATAAATATATATATATATATATATATATATATATATATATATAGAGAGAGAGAGAGAGAGAGAGATATTATGATAATAAACAAATAAAAGTACAAGACTCTCTCCAAGATGTGCAATGGATCACCAAGCCAAAATTAAAGACTTAAATATAAATGACATAAATGTAAATGACATAAATATAAATGACATAAATACATCAAATGCTCCTCTCCACTTAGTTCATCATTTTAATACACTACAAAAATTTAAGATGAAACCATTGGGATCATGGAAGTATTTGGGTCCAATCATATATATAAAAACTATATTTTTATAAGCATAAAAATAAACAAAGCCAATATTCAACAAAACAATTTAAAGATGACAATAAAATAAAGATTTAATTCTTAAGCAAGTTTGGGGTAAACCTTTAATTGATTGACCCAAGTTTGCTTCTTTTCTTCTTTACTTAGAGATCTTGGACTCTAAGATTTCACTTAACATGGATGGATCATTGTGTATTTATGATTAAATGATACTAAAGATAAGAGGGTAAGAGGGATACTACTCTTGGTAGTTCTTCACCATATCCAAAGTAAACCACCATCTTTCACAAAGAGGATATCTATTTTAGAGAGTAACTTTGCTAGGGAATGATTCATGAAATGAGAGAGGATGAACTCTCTATTTATAGGATGGATTGGAGGCTTGTTTGTAACTTAAAATTAACATTTGGTCCCTCAACTATTGGCTTTTTACTTGCTTAGGGGCTAAGCAAATGAGATATTTTTTTATCACAAAATGGGTTAAAATTGGGTTATTTTTGTGCACAAAATGGGTTGAGATTGGATATTTTTGTGCACAAAATGAGGCATTTTCGGATGTAAAATGGGCTGGGAATTGATTTTCCAGAAAGGGGTGTGTGGGTGACACAAGGTGGGTGAAGGACCAATCAGAACAAGGCACGTGGGGGCTATGAGGGTGGGGGCTGTGAGGGTGAGGGAGACATGGCTGGGCGACGGACCAATCAGAGGAAGGCGAGTGGCGGGGCTTGTCAGGCGTGTGTGCCTCACGCGGGGGACAAGCCTGATCTGTCCGTCGAATCGCGAGCTTCCACGTGGCGAGGCTGTCGGCTGGCGTCGGTGTGCGGTTTGAGAAAGCGCGCCTGGGTTGTGCGACCTTTCCCTTCTCTTGGATGATTTTCTGGAAATTCCCACAAAGTCCTTTTGGGCTTTGTGGGGAATAAACCCATGGTCCTGGCTTTTTGGAAATTACCATAAGGTCCCTCCCTTTCTAAAATAATTTAATTAATGTCTAAAATACCCTTTGAACATTAAAATGACCAAATTACCCCTTAACTCCTCCATTTGATTATTTGAGAATAGTAATCCGGATCGGGGTACTTACAATTTGCAATTGAGTTTACAAGGGTTCAAAAAGAATTTCAAAACAACTATTCACCCCGCTCTAGCTATTTTTCATACCCTTGTTGCATTTTCAACACCAGTATTAGACATGGCAAACCCGTAACCGCACCTGTGACGACCCGTCAAACCACACCCGCATTTGAACCGTAGTAACTGTACCCGTAGAAGAACTGTTAACCGGTTTACTTGTAACCGTGGCTAGGCTGGTTCAGTTACAGCTTGTTCATCCCAAATACCCGTAACTGTTAGCCAGTTCACCCGTAACCGTTACCGCTTTAACTGTAACATATTTTGTTAGTTTTTTAGCAATTGTTAATTTTCTAACATAATCGATTAAAAATGTTAGAATTTTAAACATATTTTGTTACTTTTTATTGATTTTAAACATATTCTAACATATTTTGTTAATTTTCGTTGATATTAAAAAGGAAAAAAAAAACAGAATTTCTAACAGCTTCTGTTAGATTTTAACGAAATTTGTTAATAATTTAACATTGAAAATTCAAAAAAAAAGGGAGGGGGAGACTTGTGGACTTTTGGACCCGTGGACCCGTACCCGCTTCATCTGTGTCTTAACCGCACTCGTGTTATACACGGTTAGGTTACGGTTATATGGTTTAGGAACCCGTAACCGTAACTATACACGTACACGCTTCAACCGTGTTTGGCCATGTCTAAACAATATAAAAGAGATGGGTATCAATAGAGCTGCACTAGTGGAGTAGAAAATTTGATAAAGTTAACCATATCCATCTTTTAAATTTTATAAATTTTAAAATGGAGTAACTCTATAAAACTTGATTTTTCCATAATAATGCAAAAAAACGAGTTTATATTAGTAGAACGGGACACACAATTGTCTAGAATCTGAATAAGGTAGGTAATAAAGGAAGGGTTTTAGCTAGTCATTTATGAATTTTAACTTGTAAATTTGGAGTTTTGATACCCCTAATACAACATAACACAGCCAATTAACTCTCCTTCTGTTTTAATTTAATATTCATACTTTGATTTTTACTCTCCTTCAGTTTTAATTTAATATTCATACTTTGATTTTTACGAAAATTAAGAAATCAATGAGAAATAAGTTGAAAACATAATTGTCCAAAAGATTGGCTATGCCTGAGTGGTGAGATGACATAATTATATAAACATAATTACTCTATTTACTCGTATATCACCAAAAGATGGACTATGTCTGACTGGTGAAAAAACGAATATTGTTTATTTAACACACACACACACACACAAAGATAGAGACTAAATATATCTTATTTATTTGTTATAATAATTTGTTTATCAAATTCCCATCAAAATTAAAAATGGTGGTGCAGACACCCCGCCTAGGACCTCCGATTGCATACACAGTCTTTGTTTTTCTCTTTTCTGTTAACTTTTGTTACTTTCCGTTAAGTTCCTGACTTACTCTGTTAGTCTCGGACTTGACTAAGTGACAAAGTCAACCTTGAGTCTTTGTGTACTTCTTTTTTGTTAGCCCCAAGTTTCAGAGAAAGGTCAGAGTGAGGATGCCGCTAGGGCGCAAATTCAAATGTAATGGCCTCCTCCTCTGGAGTTAACGTATGGACTAGTCCCAAGATCGAGTCCTAGACAAGCAGACCTAATTTTAACAGCCGGAACAGTAACCATGAAAATGGCCTTTTCTGATTTGTAACCTCCAAAGTCATTACACCTTTGCTTGATCCGGGGAAAGACCATCTTTGTGACCTCAAACACTTCCCCTACACCTATAAATACCCCCTCATTCGACCTTAGAAAAGGACCAAGCATTCTCTCTACAAAAAACTCTCTAAAAACACAAAGTTCATCTTCAAGGTCCTTACTATAGGCAATTTGGTTCTTTCTCTTTCAAGCATAGGTATGATGTCCACTTCTTCTTCTGGAAACTAGCTAGCCACCTCTCTCCCTCCAACAAATGAGGCAATCCCAGCCACCCATTTCCCTAAAATGATCCAACATTCCAGCCCCCTTTGCTTGGTCCCTAAGCTAATTTATTGTGACCAAAATACCCTTTTCAGCCAAATATACACCCTTTTACCCCCAAGCCTTCCCTTATAAAAAAAAAAAAAAAAAAAAAAAAAAAGACTAATTTACAAGCAAAGGGGACCCAATTTTCTACTAGATGCTCCCTTACTCTCTTATTAAATTCTTAGAGTAAAAATACGTTCTCTTCCCATATTTGGGGGATTTATGGTCTTTCTTAGATGATGGTAACAAACTACTCAAAGTAGTATTACTCTCATCTTTGAACCCACTTAATCCAACACCAAAATCAAGTCATGTCAAGTAAAATCAACCATTCAAAATAGTTAAGTCCCAAGGAAATTACATCCTTAAGGGTTGATGTAAATTTGCTAAAGGCAAATACATTCCCCCTTTTAGATCTAACATTCTCAAGTCAAGATATGGAATCCAAGATTCCCAAGAAGTAAACTTGGTTCAATCTTTAAAGATTTACACTAAAATTTGCTACAAAGTTTCAATCTTTAACCTTACTCCTTTAATTTCAAGTCTTTATTTGTTGTCAAATATATTATTGTTGGGATATTTGCTTTGTTATTATTATTATTATCATATAAAAATGTGATATTTATGTCTAGTTGAGATTTGGTATTAATTCTCCTATGATGGAAAGGGAGAATGTTGAGATTTATTCTCTTTAAATCATTCCCCTAAGCCTAGGATGACCAAAATCCCCTTTCTCTTTATTAAGTGTCTAGTCTTGATTCTTTACATTTATAAGTATTTATTTTTATCAAGTATTATTGTTCAAATGCTTATATAAAATTGTAATCATTTATTATTAATATGATTTGGACCCAAATTTTCCACATGATCATAGAAGGTTTCATCTTGCACATCATACGTGCATTAAAATGATGAACTAAATGAGATGGAGATTTGTTATATTTCAAGTCCTTATCTTTAATGTCTCATTTTCATGTTCAAGTAAAGTCCCAATCTTTAATGTTTCCATTTCCAAGTATTGATTTATTTTACGTTACTTGGATGATAAAGTTGCCATCTTTATTCATCCAAGTTATGGTTTTGTCCAAGTAAAGTTATAATATTTTCTCATGTTAAATCTTTATTTTCCAATGATTGCTCAAATACATGGCCTTGGCTCTTGTCTTGGTTATCCTCTCATGGATTTGATGCATAGGCTGGACTTGTTGGTTCCCTTTCCCATTTCCCACATTTGATCCAGTTTCTGTTCTATCTAGATTTCAACAGAATCCTTGTTTCTGTTTGAGTCTGGACACGTTATGATTAAGAACATGTAGAATCAAGCTGTTAGGCACAAAGAGACGTACGGACCCTTTTGCTCCATAAAGGTCCGTACGGACCCTTTTACCTCTGTGGCAGTTTGTTTTCATCTTGTGTCTAATATTTTCTATTCTGGTCTGTTCCAGCCCCAAAAACAGTTTTAAATCATAGTTTTATCAAAACAGTATTTAAATGCTTCTTTTCAAAACACACACACACACACACACACAAAACGTATAAGGGTAGGAAGACTCGTTTTCACGACGCGTCTTCGGTGAACACGAACGTTCTTCCCAAGACGTAACCTGACATCCGAACTCAAGATCTCACCTTTTTATTGTTGGGTTATAATTAACAATATGGCGACTCCAAGTTAAATGTTTTGGTCCGTCCCATTGTGTTTGATTCCATTCGAGTTCGAGAAACTCGATATTCTCGTGATTTGAATCAAGACATCTTACAAATGGGAACACGCAAAGAGATTGAAGAAGCAAGCTCATATCTAAAGGCAGAATTCGAAATGAAAGACTTGGGGAAAACTAATTACTGTCTTTGCCTACAAATTTAGCATCTCACTGAAGGAATTTTTGTACACCAGTCGACCTATGTGAAAAAGGTACTGGAAAGATTTCATATGGATAAATATCATCCACTTAGCACGCCAATGATCCTGAGATCACTTAATGTGGACAAGGATCCATTCAAAAGGAAGACACCGAAGAAGTTTTGAGACTAGAAGTTCCTTAATTAAGTGCCATTGGCGCATTACTCTATCTTGCAAATTGCACAAGGCCTGATATTGTATTCGCAGTACACTTACTGGCAAGATTTAGTGCTTCTCCAACAAGAAGACATTGGAATTGAATTAAACATATCTTTAGGTATCTTCAAGGTTCCCAAAATCTTGGTTTACTTTATAAAAGAAATCAAGATATGAAATTAATGTGCTATTCGGATGCTGGTTACATGTCTGACCCCCACAATGCTAGATCTCAAACTGGCTATGTTTTTCTCCATGGTGGTACCGCGATTTCATGGAGATCCATTAAAAAAACTCTGGTTTCCACTTCTTCAAACCACTCTGAGATCATAGCTCTATATGAGACTTCACGAGAATGTGTATGACTAAAGTCATTGGTTCAACACATTTGCAATTCCAGTGGGATCATATCAGACAAACTTCCCCCTAACAATGATTTATAAGGATAATTCAACATGTGTTACACAAATGGCAAATGGATTTGTCAAAGTAAATTGGACAAAGCATATTGCACCCAAATTATTTTATCCTCATAAGCTACAAAAGAATAACGAGAACACTGTTAAGCAAGTTAGCTCTTGTGACAATGTAGCAGATTTATTCACTAAATCTCTCCCAACCTCTACTTTCGAAAAACTTGTTCGTGGTATCAAAATGCAGAGACTGGAAGATTATCATCATCAGGGGGAGCATCAAACACAGAGACATCAAATAGCTATCTTCAGTGGGAGTGGTAAATTCAAGCAGTTTCCAAGCATGAGTTCAAAAGACAAAAGGCTGTAATCTTTTTCCTTTTACTAAGTTTCTCCCCTCCCCCACGTTTTCTTAGTTAAAGGTTTTTACTTATGCAGTCACGTACGTGATTCTGCTAAGAGTGCTACGTCCAAGGGGGAGTGTTATAGATAATTGTTATGTGGATTGTAGCACACTATAGCAATGTACAGTATCACATTATAAGTAATGTACTATGTACTAACAGTATAATGTACTGTGTATAAATAGTGGTCACTATGCACAAATAGCAAGAACTTTTTGTGTGAGTGATGTGTGTAAGTTCGCAGCCTATAAAAGGGAGCCTTCGGTAGTAAAAAAAAAAAATACACCTGAATTCAAAATACTAAATCTTCACTCCCTTCTCCATTCCTTCTTTCTCTCTTATATACAATACAAGTCACTAGTATTTGCTGTCTTACAAATCAAACCTTATAACTTCGACGGTTTTTCTATTATTTACGGAAAAGCACATTCCTTGAAAATTTTGAGCTCAAAATTATTCGTCCGAAACTAAACAGTTTTTCTATTATTTACGTAAAAGCACTTTCCTTTAAAATTTTGAGCTCAAAATTATTTGTCCGAAAAGTACCGTCCCTGTATTACAACTGCGTAAACTAAGAACCTCATAATAAACACGAGGAAAGTCATTGTTACTAACAGCAACTTTATTTGCCAAAAAAACTAACAGCAACTTTGGGTTGGACTTTCCGCGTAGACGTTAATGTTATTAACTTTTTTCAGTGAGTCGCTACAACTATGAGCTTATTTTGATCAATAGATTTCGTTTCTACAATCTTAACTCCGCAGCTTCCATTAAACAATGAAATGGAATGTAGACAATACTTGAAAGAGGAACCAGTAGGGAATATATTTTACATTAACCTCTCTCCTCCCTTAATCACCTAGATGTTAGACTACGACGCGAGAAAATATATTATAACTTGTAAAAACTGAGCAACAAAACACACATCTATACCCTCTATACATCCCCAATCCCAAAATCATATGCATGCCTAAAATTACAATGGAATAAACATTAACAATACCACCTAACTACCTCACCCCTGATAAAGGGTGCTTTTGGGAAAGAGAGAGGTCAAAATACGGATCGGACACTGCTAGAAGACTATGCTTCACAGATTTCTGCTGCCTTCTTGTTCTTTCTCTTGAAACTTACGGACAAATCCTCAGATGCCATCAAATAGTTATTGGCAATCTATTGGTCCATGCAGCTTCAGCTATTATTTTTCCCTTCCTAATTGTAGATTCTAACTGCCTTCTCAAATGTGTGTCGGTTCTGCAATACAAGTTCATGAATCATCATTACAGTTTTCCCAGAAAAACATTTGAGATCAAACAAATAATCTCGAGAAAATCATGTACCTGATGGGCTGCATACGACCTTTTAGGAGTATTATCAGGATGTTCGAGCCCAAGATATTGCTCCCAAGCACCATAAACATCTCTCCTCTAAAAAACAAATACGAAAAGAAAAAAGTTCCAAATGAGAAATATATGAGCAATTAAGGATACAAACTTGACCGAAACAGATATGTTATGAGAGAATGTATTTGCATGTGTGGGTGAGTGAGTGAGAGAGAGAGAGAGAGAGAGAGAGAGTGGCAAACCTGAAAACGAGTGGACACAATATCGGTGTCTTGGAGGTACTCAGGCCGACCCAAAGACAAAAATGCAAATTTCCACTGTACAATATTCAAAATTAATAAAAGCATAATATCAAATTTGTTAAAAACACATGCACTCCGAAAGCTCCCATGAATTGCCAATAGCAGAAATATGCCAGTAAAGGCAGGAAGAGAGATAACCTTTGAGAAGTCCTCATCTGGAACCTGTAATTTCTTCTGCACGCGTACCTTAACTTCAGCTAGCGTTTCACCTTCATGAATGACCATGAAAAATGGTTCCCCGAAATTCTGAACCTGCTGTTAATATCAACCATAATGTATGTCAAGCAAGGTTCTGTGTTTAATATATACAAGTAAACACGTGTCAAACATACAAGACATAAACAGAGTACTAAGGCATCTCACAGACACCCGTTAAAAAAGAAAGGGAAACAGAAGGAAGAGAGAGAGAGAGAGAGAGAGAGGTATTTCAACCACTTATCACCTGATTCTGAGTCGTGTCCTTCATAAAATGATAAACATGTATCAGGCGATCCTGGGGACCAATTTCTTTCTCCTCTTCTGGAATCTGTTATGAGAACAAGTCAGTTGCAACAATAGCCTCACAACAGGAGAAATCCACAGAAACATCAAATACCCAAAGAAGCTCTTTGATCTAGGAAAGAATCCAAAGACTTGTCGACAAGCCTACAATGGTGCCTAGAAATTTCAACACATACCTCCTCGGCACGCAATGTCCAGTATTGATCATTAATGTTCTCAATCTTTTCACTGGAAGGGAAAATCTGCAGACATGTAAACAGTAAACAAAACTAGGTGAGAAAAGGGAACAAAAAACATTACCCGTAACTTCAGATAAATTGGCAAACACCTGAATCGAACATAAACACCTGAATCGAACATAAACCAGTCATAGACGTGTTTGCTAGCATGGCACTAACTAACTTGAGAATGGTTTCATACAAAAAGATAGTACTGCATCTGTCTGTCGATATTGTCATGTGGGTGCATAGTACGGGTTTTCTCTACAAAGGCCATCCATCTTCAATTATACGACAAAGCAGTTTTCAAAAGAAACACATTCATCGATGCTTTCGTGTTGAGTAGACTCTCCAAGTTTTATTTTACAGTATTATGTTACAAACTTGCATATCAACCGACATTCACCACGAAATATTTACTTCAAGCAACATTGATTTCATTATATTCTTCACCAACTATACTCGTAGGAAAACTTGAGATAATAAGAGAGTTGATCGCACTCCATACCTTGTAGATTTTGTGGTAGAAAACCTCTAGCAGTCTAACTTCTGCATTTGGGTGAGACAATTCAACCTGATCCAGAAAATGTTACATGGATATTTAGTTAAGACAGAAAACAACACATCCGGTTCACAAACAAATGCAGAATTCCAAGACAAGATGCTTTAGCAGACATAATGGTAAGGAAAATTAATCAAATGAAGTAATTGATACATCCCCTGAAACTGAGAAAAACGTTCAGAAAATCTGTGAAGCATACCTTTGTCTTAAGGTCACTAATAACATCCCCAACCGTGCTTTGCTTTGGCAATCTAATAGTATGAATTGCTACCTGGAAGTTAAACAAGAGTAGTTAGTGAAGGACGACACAGATTTTAAAATGAATTTGTCATCTAAGAACTTACTTCATCTTTCGTAGCATGGTGGAAAGCAACTTTCAAGGTTTTCAGACCTTGCAATTCTGGCAGAGGAATATCAAGTACTTCATAATACAAAATATCCGAAGTCTATCACAAAGAGATAGAAAAGGTAAGCATTCCACTCATCAATAGGCGAAACGGGTTTGTCAACAGGCAAACTTAATATGACAACGTTTGCTTTGAATAACCTGATTATAGTGCACCAGCATGTCTGATAGATGTTCCACTCCTCGATACTTGATAGGCTGGGGTTTAGGTTGCTGAGAGTAACAATTATGAGAGGTAAGTCTGATTTTAGATGGATCATCCAAACCCAGATGCTGGGCAACTCTTTCTACAACATCATCGTAGTTGTGAAGTTTTGACCTAAAAAATCACCAAAAAATAAAATAAAAATTGATGAAATATATTATGAGCTGAATCAAATGGATTAATTCAATGACCATAACACTTATGCCTTCAAGAAACTCACAACTCTAGACTGAACTCGTCCACCTTTGGCTTTTCCAGTGAACGGAAACGAACAACCTATGAACCAACAACACAAGCTTAGTTTCAACACAGATATCAAATGTACGTCAAAGTTCTAATATTTAACCTTTTTAAAATTTTATTTTTGAAACAGCTCAAAAGAATTATAACAACAATTAAATTGTAACGGTAAAGTATGCCAAAGGGAAAATCTATATATAGTTGAATTTGACTATTCACAAGTTCCAATGCACATAGGATATTTGCCAAAACACAATACAGTTTGGTGCTAAAGGGCGCATGTTAGCTTTTGCAAAAAAAAAAAAATTATATATATATATATATATATATATATATATATATATATATATATATATATATATATATTATTTTTCTTTTTGAAAAAAGAAAGCTTTTGCCATTTATAAATATGTTGACATTCTTCATTCTAGTATGGTCAGGCTTGAGTTATTGGATTCACATTTTAAACCCCATCCCTCTACTTCGCTAACTAACCCTAAACTAGAAAGGACCACCAACCCACGCCAAGGGACAATCAATTCAGGAGTAGTAGATTGGCACAGTTCATAAGCTACGGCTACGGAACTGAAGTAACAGATGGAAAGCCAATATCCATAACAGAAACAAGAACGAACAGATATCTCAACCTCATATTGGACAAAGGTTTTGGATATATCACTGTAATCTCGATAAGATTCAAGGAATACCTGACGGTTATGCACATATTCTAGAAAAGCCGGAACATCTGGATAGTGACATTGTTCACCAGTTTCAACTTGGAGTGGCTTCTGAAAGCAAACTATGTCCCCATCTTCAAGCTTAAGAGATGTAGATCGTAATTTATTAATTAACCGAAGTTAGACCTCGTGTCAAAGAACGATAAGCTAACTGTACCAAAATGGCTAACAAGCCCCAATACATAAGCACTTGCTTGCAATTATATGCCAAAACATACCTGACTGCCCCGAAAAGTGAGCTTCTTGTCAATGTGTTCACACATGACATTAGGGTCAAATTTAATTTCCTGGATAAGCAGCAGAGGTAAGACAATAATCTAAAATAATATGTGCCACCAAATTGGGAAACTTAAAGCAAATAAAATAAATAAATAAATAAAAAGATAGGGCTGACCTCAAAAAGATCAATTTCTTCATCAGGAGCAAAGCCAGCAAGTTCATTTAGTTTTGCCAGTATATCTGCAGCCCTGCCAGTACTCTTCACAAATAGCCGTCCAACATACCTGATATGTCAACAGACCTTCACTGTAGGCTTTGGAAACTTAGCCAAATGTCATGTGGTGCTATAATGTAAAGCCATTGCCCATGCAAGGTTTAGGATGCACTTCCTCCATCCGACAAAGATTGTCCCATTTGACATGTCAAACTTTTTATGGTTCATGCTTTACTTGTAACTTCTTGAAATTGCATTACAATTATTTACATTTTTAGAAAAGAATATTCTGCGGGGTGAACCAGAAAGGAAAGTGGGACAATCTTTTTGGGATAGAGGAAGTATATTTCCTTAATACTCTCTTTGGGGAAACTTGTTTAACATATTATAAGACAAAAGGTATGCCAGTGAAAGATGTACCACAGTGGCAATATAACTCAGAGCCAAGGTATAAATGTATTTATCATTTGATCAGTGTGACTCAATTTGGTCTGCATACCCTAAGTTATACATGTAAGAAGGCATGCATATGAGAGATGTACCCCAGGGCAGCCACATAGATTCAGGGCCCAAGATACTACCTCCGTCCCAGCTCAATGTAAAGAGTTACTGTTCAATTGGTCAACTCAATCGAACTTTGACCATAATTTTACGAAAATCTTGATACCTCTATGCAATTCTAAAATTTATTATTGTTTCACCGTTAAGAAAAGTATCAATAACATTTTTACGAATTGCATAGAGATATCTAGATTTTCAATAAATTATAGTCAAAGTTCAAATGAGTTGTTAAAAAAAAGTCAAACTGTGCACATTGAGCTGGGACGGATGTAGAATAATAGGGGAAATGACAATTTAGGGTCCAAAGTTTGGGGGATGTGTGCCAATAGGGGTCTGATGTATCAATTTTGTCAATTTAGGGTCCAAAGTTAACAATGTTAGTCAATTAAGGGTTTTTGGACTAAGTTGCAAAGAAAATCCAGTTAAGTAACAGAAAAACTTAATTGAAGCTAGTTTTGGATGTTCGCCTGGGCTGTCATTTCACACACCCCTTATACAATGGACCCTAAATTTTCTCACTTTTATTATTAAATTTTTGAATAATTTTAATTAATTCAAAAATAATAATAAATAAAATAATAAGCAAATAAAAATTAAAGTGGTTTTTTTTTAAACCGCAAATAATGAAGTTATAAACAAGGAAAATTAATAATAAAAATAAAAATAATTTTATAAATAAAATAATAATTGGAATACTAATATTAATAATGAAACAATACTAACACCACCACAGAAAAAAAATTGTCCAAATCCCCACTTTCTTCTTTCTAAAAAAATAAAGTGGTTTTTTTTTGGAATATATTTTTTTACACTTTCCTTTTTAAAAATTATACTTTTTATTTTATAGTGGTTCTAATGAAAAAAAATATTTTTATTGTATTTCTTGAAAAAATATTTTCGGTAAATGACGTCTTAATTATTAGTTAATTTAATATAAGAAAGTAAAATTTAATATTTCAATTTTTTTTTTATTAATTTTCTAGATCTGAAATGACAATATGCTCATGCAAATAATAAAAACAAACTCCAGTTAAGTTCATGTCAAAACACTTGTGATTTAACTGGATTCCGTTAACAAAATCGTTAAAAAACCCTAACCTGCACAACTTTTGCAACTTTGGACCCTAAATTGACAAAATTGATACATCAGACCCCTATTGGCACACACCCCCCAAACTTTGGACCCTAAATTGTCATTTCCCCAGAATAATATAATTGTCGTTTCATCAATATCACTCCACGTCTATCTATTTATCTATTTAACATCTATACATATACATATACATATCATATGGGTGTGTGTATATACAAATGCATATGCATAGACATGTATATATATGTATGTACACACAAAAACACAAACACAGACATATATATTACTAACTTCCTCAGATGTAAGTACACATATGCTCAAATGAACTTAGCTTTTATCTTTTATTCATTAAATGATTTATTTCCTGCCTGAGGACTGGAGCGAATTGGTAGTTACCGTAGTTCCTCTTTTAGAGGGTCATAGAGTTTGAAGAAGAGTAAAATCTCCTCTTTAGTCTTCACAGGCGGAGGAACAGGCCGCAGATCCTACATACATGCACCGATTAGCACAAAGATCCATGACTAAATCACACAAAAAAGACCTCTATCAAAATAAAGACAAGAGAATTGAAGGAAACTAATGGATAACTACCTGTCCAATTTCCACTTCCAAAAACAATTTCAATTCAGCATTGTTTGCCTTGTTTGATACCTCTCTTAGTTGTCCAACCTGAATGAGTTGAAGACACATGTCAATCTAGGTAAAAAAAGCACAAGAATAGACCAGAAATGATCATCAAAATCATGAAAATATGGCAAGTGAATAATAGCATCCAAAAGAGGGCAGCCAGATAATCTTCCCAATCTTCAGTTCAAAATGTCTGGAAGACCCAAGCAGTCATTCCTAAGTTATCAGAAGTTGGGCGCAAGTTGAAACAGCTACAACAGGACTTTTGTAATTTACCATTAAGGCAAGTAAAATGGGTGAGGTACTATTTAACAAATTCTAAAATAACATGAAGTTTCACTGGTTAAACAAGGAAACAAATAATTCTGATTCACGTATATCTCCAGTCTATCCTTAAATAAATGTCCATTTTCAGTGAAGCTCCTGAATCACTCATTGTTAACCATTACTCCCTCCGTCCCATATCAAATTGCAAATTTAGCGTTGTGCACGGGGATTTAGGAAAAAGTGGAAAAGGTGATCTGTTGTGAGTGTAGATAGTTGGGTAGGAGAGAGAAAGTGGGGAAGGGAATAGTATGTGGGTTAGTTGATGTGAGTATGGCAACTGGGTCCCACTAATTAAAAATTATAAAGAACTTTCTATTTTGGGGTTTTGCAATTTCTAATGGGACACCTAAAATGGCAACTTTTGCAATTTGAAATGGGACGGCGGTAGTATGCTCTAATTTATACTTGCAAAATGTAATATGGTAGAATCATTAGGGATCTTATGTATACATGCTCCAAACGTGCTTGAGGTCTAGTATTTAAGATTCCTCTGAAACTTAAAATGTTCAATCATTTAGGGCGGGAGGTAGTAAATCACTAAGGTAAAGTATAAAAGAATTTACAGATTGAGCTTCTTCCTGAGGTGTCAACGGCCGATTTGGACGGTATGTGTGGTTTTGGCGCTTTGCCCACAGCCAAAAGCGTTGGAATTGCATGGGTATACCCAACTCTTTCGCAACTTCCTCCTGCAAACAAGTTTTAAAATTGAACTTGGTGATACTATATAAGACAATTCTCAATCTTCTAACATAAGAACCTAGAGCATCCAACAATATGTACAGGATGAAAAAAGGAAGTAGCAGCGATTCTACCCCTTCAGTTATAACAAAAGTTTCAGATTATCAATGGAACATTACAAGAATAATTAGAAAAGTTCTAAAACTAAACTCAATGATACTGTGAAAGACAATTCTCATAATTTGAACGACCAGTATTCTAGAGGTCAGCCTAGAGTATCCAACAATATGAGCAGGGTGATAGAAAGGAAGTGACACCGATTATACCACTTCGAACAAAAGAAAATTTTCATTTTATCAAGTACAACAACAACAACAAAGCCTTAGTCCCAAAACATGTTGGGGTCGGCTAACATAACTCCTCATATGTAATCGTGAAAGAGAAGATGTGAGGGAAAAAAAAGGTCGTAATAAAATTTTGAAAAGGGAAAAAATTAAAATAATAATAATAAAAAAGAATAAATATAGGGTAAATGAATAAACATGAAACGGAAAGAAGAAAAAAATATGAGCAAAGAGAAAGAGAAAATAGTAATTAAAAAAAAAGAAGTTAAGAAGGACCCCCCCCCCCCCACCACCACCACCAACACCACCCTCCAAAAAAATAAGAAAGGAGGAGGCAAGTCAAACCCCTTCACCCACATGAATTTTTTCCCTCCACTCCGGCCTCCTCAACACCATATTTTCATCCAGTCCAAGTAAACTCATATCGTTTTCAATCACCCTTATCCAATTTTTCTTAGGCCTTCCCCTACCCCTACCCCTACCCCTACCCCTCACCCTTATCAAGTATCAACTAAAATGTTACAATAATAATAAGAAAAATAAAACAAAGGAGGATAAAGCAAAACAATTCCTTTTTAAAAAAGTTATGCATGACATATAAAACCCAATCATTAATGGAGGAAGATGCATGCATATTACATCGTACTATAACAATAACAATGTTATAGCTATGCCAACGGTTGTAATGATTGTTATGTTGTCGAAAATCAGTTTGCATTGTATAGAGTAACACATCATTGGAGAGCCTTTATTTTATAAGTCACTCATTAAAGTCTCTAATTTGAGATTCAAGAACATTGGCTTATACATTCACAGAAACTAAGCAAATTGGGCGTTATAGACAGAAAACAACGTCTGCTATATCGAAAATTGCTTTCATTAAAAAGGAAGGGGATCGCGCATCAAACATAACTAACAAGCGTGGAATATGAAGCTGCTTCATCACCACTTTCCCGATCATACGTGGATCAATGACCCCTTCTTACCCAACCCAATTTCTCCTCCTTTCCAATTATCTAGATTAAGAGTAGCTTGATAATTTGGTAATTCATATTATCTTCAATGAGAGCAGACCCAGATAATCTTTCAAATTACTAACTGTGAAGAGCATTTTGTTTTAACTTTTTATAAGAAAAGAGAATACATATCTTTTTTAATTTGAAGAGAGTTACATAATATAATAAGGAAGAATACACAACCGACGGACAAGAAGTTCATCAGAGTACCCCCCCCCCCCACAAAAAAAAGCCAATGTAAGAGCGACAATAATAGATAAGAACCATGCAATAGCAGCGCCGCCATCCCTATTCAAATCCGAAATAGACAATCCCCGAAAAGACCGTTAATTAATGCCCAAAGAAAGCTACAGAAACTACTTGCTCCCACAACAAAATCTTCGATTGATGTTGATTACAAAGAATCCAGTTATTTTTTCTCCGTCCATAAACACCAAAAACAGCTGAATCTCCACAATCCCATAAAATGAGCTACAGCCTTGTCCTCCCAAAGCCTCAGATATGAATATACAAAAAGGTGACCAACGAGCTAGGACACAGCCACTTTTTCCAAAGACATGTCAAATAACTGATTCCAAAGGTAACGTGCAACATCGCAACGAAGAAATAAATGATCTTGTAACTCGTCTGAAAGCTTGAAA
Source organism: Campanula takesimana (assembly GCA_026119855.1). Lineage (NCBI taxonomy): Eukaryota > Viridiplantae > Streptophyta > Magnoliopsida > Asterales > Campanulaceae > Campanula > Campanula takesimana. The sequence continues at coordinate 441,044 of JAOWBW010000953.1, read as the reverse complement.
GAGAAAATGTAGAGATGATTTCTTTAAAAAAAAAATTGTCAAATGTAAATTACTGAGTGCAAGTCTAAGAACTGCCAAAAGCATGATCCAGAAATTGATACTTCCTCCGCATCCTACTGGAAAGATAGTCCAACTTTTATTTTGGTGGTCAACTTGATTGAACTTTAACCGAAAGTATATAAAATTTTGATTGTCCTAATGAAATTCTAAAAGTTTGTTATTGATAGTAATTTATTGCTTTACAAATCACAATTCTTAAAATTTTGTTAGGAATATAGGATAACTATGCATGAGTTGATTTTGGTCAAAGCTCAATAAACTTAACGAACAAAATCAAAGTGGGACAATTTATGAAATTATGGTCAAAGTTCAATAAAATTGGCCACCAAAATCAAAGTAAGATTATCTTTCCGATACGGGAATACTGTTTCTTAACATCAAGCAAACCATGGCAATGCTTCAGATAATCAAGCATATAAATGAATGTTTTAATAGCAAAATAATACCAGCAACCAACAGGCAGTACCTTGAAAAGGTTAAAAGATGTTTGTTTCTGAATACGGAAACTACGGACTTTGTCATGATCAACTAGATCAAAATATATATCCCTTCCAATCTGTTCAAGAAGGTCCCCATCACGTGCAACCTAGATACATGAAGTATGAAAATTAGCCAGCTACAACAACAACAACAACAACAACATTACCCCAGTGCCGCAAAGGCTCCCACCTATGGTGGGGTAAGGGGGGGTCGGATGTACGCAGCCTTGGCCCTGTATTAAAGCACAGAGAGGCTGTTTCCAGATGACCCATGATGAAAATTGCGTCGAAAATTGCATGGACTGACTGCTGCTTCATCACAAAGAAGCGCAGACAGTTTAGTGACCCATTTTGCTTTATTCCATCATATTCCCAAGCCAGTTATACTTCATAAATATTTGAACAGAGTGAAAGGCCTCAGATGAGTTAAGAAGATTTTAACCTTTATAATAGTGTATAGATGTGCCTCCGCCTTTTCCTTTCTTTTTAGCTCCTTCTCTTCTTGTTCTTTTTTCAACCTTATCTGCAACGAGACATCGACTGAGGTATCTAGAGATGCTTTGTAGGAAAAAGAAAAAAAAAATCAAACCAATAAGAGTGAGAACATCTACCCTCAGGTGCTCAGCTATGTCTTTCTCATCGACATTACAAATTATTTTCTCCTTGTCGCTTTCACGTATATAGACCAGCATATATGCATTTGAGTACTTTGTAAACTTAAATGGAGAGTTGTTAAATCCAGGGTTTGCCTGTGGTAACTGTTTCACATGAGCAGCCAGCAGATATTAAAGATTAATTTGAATAAAATCAGGACATTCAACATGGAGAATCATTTGAATAAAATTGTCGAGAAATGACACCTCTTCTTCACCACCATATTGCTCCTCCAATGCCCTCTTCACATCTTCTTTGGTCACGCGTTCATCATCAAATTTAAACCTAGAAACAACTAACCTCCAGTAAATGTCTCAATTTATGCAGAAATAAACCAAAGAGTTGTGCCTTAACATAGCATAGGTCGCTTAGGTAACTCACATGCATCAAAAGCATGAGCAAGCAAGTTTGTTGTATAACCCAAAACACGAATATAAGGTGAATAACATGAAAAAAGATACGGCAGCACTAGAATGAAAAGCAGTAAAAAGGAATCTATACCAGATAAGTATGGATAATAAGAGATAACAAAAAAAAAAAACTTGCAGCAAATACGCCAAACACAGCAAAACTTTATATGCGTTTCTACTCAAATTTCTATTTACAGCAATTCATGCTGACATGCTACAACATGTATACCATTTATCAGAGAGAGTTGGTCGGATATAAGCATAATAGTGTCCACCATGAACTCCACCGCTGTGAACCAAAACACTGCAAACAAGTGGAAATGAAGTTGAAATTAGTGTACTAAAAAGATGTGGGAGCAAACCTGATCTTGCTAGAGAGGACTAATTAAATAGAAACATAGCCGACACCAAATCATAGGAGGAGAAACAAGTTACTGCAGCTCAAATAGAGTTTCATTTATAAGTTCAAGGAAAAAAGAAATAGTTACTTCTTTTAAAAAAAATGTCCATATATGCATGTCAAAATTGGCGAAGTTACTAAACCCTCCCCTTGTCGATTGTCATATTCTTATTTACACTTACAATCATGACGTCATATGGTGGGATCATTAAGGGTATTTGTGTATATATGCTACTTAAGTTCTTAAAAGTAAACTTTCTTAAAGTAACAGATAAAAATATGAACAGACGGGAAGTCTTTTGAAAGAAAGGAAATACAAAGAGAATATAAGGAAAAAATCATAATAATAAGGCTCCGCTATCCCGCTGCATCATAGAGGCAACCAAACTGAGGCCTATAACGACACCATAAACACGACTCTATCCAAAGCCGTTGACTGGACTTCAATTAATCTCTTAAACTTCAAGAGTTCTCCATCCTAGTGCACCATAGAATAGCAGGTACCCCAAACTCTCACACTGTACCAGTTTACTAATTCCCTCCGGATCCTGCAACGCGCATCTGCTATAGCAGGGAAGAGACTCCAGACTGAACCCCCAAGATTAACCACACACTCCAAACAGCCTATTCCAAAGAACTGGGCTCCACTACAGTGAAAATAAGACTCTAATGCCTGCTTCAGTGTAACACATCAATCTAGAGAAAACCTTTTGTAAGGTCTGCAAAATTGCCTGACATCGACACCGTTGAGGTAAGAATAGGTGGACAAACTCCCTAACCCTAAATGAAAAACGAGCTTTCAAATGAATGACAAGAGGAGAAAATGCAGATGGCTGGGTGAACAAGTCAAGTCAGACAAAAGAGATAGACAAACATAAGACCCAAGCTGACCTATGTCCAATCGAGAGAATCAGGGCTGTTGACAAATGAACCTGAGAAAGAACAAAGGAGAATTTGGCCTCCCAAACCTCTCAATCATTTAAACCACAAAGATATGGGTGTTCCAAGAAATAGAATCCATGCCCTACGCAGAACAATGAGACAGGATCTCAATAGACCAAAGAAGCAGGGAGCTTTAGCAAAGGATATCCTGCCCTTTAAAGAGATTTTTTCCAAAATAGATAATGCATACTCCCTCCGTCCCACCTCACTTGACACCCATGAGGTGGGCACAATAACTAAGGAAAAAGAATAAAATAAGGAAAATGTGTGGTTGAAAATGAAGAGAGAGAATGAGTAAATAGTAGTGTTGGTTGAATAAAATGAGTGGTGGAAAATAAAGAGAAAGAATGAGTGGTGGGGTAGAGTGAATATAAAATTATAAAAAGTATGTTATTTTGGGAAGTGTCAAGTGAGCTGGGACGGACCAAAATGGAAATAAGTGTCAAGTGAGCTGGGACGGAGGGAGTATACATTTAATAATACAACAATATCATACATTAAATGAGACACTTGACATGGCACCTGTCATGTTTGAAAGGGCCAATTAAATGCACCAATGCCGTAATGACATTGTGAAAAGCGATGTCAAGTGTGCCTCATTCTCATGCCATAACCGTGATGTCTAGTACTCCCTCTGTCCCAAAATGATCTTCACACTTTTTTCGACGTTACTACGAAAGAACTTTGAGCGCAATGATTTGAGGTTGATTTAATTATCCTAATGAAAATCTAAAACTTGTTATTGGTAGTATTGTTGATGGTCTGTCAATAACAAGTTTTAGATTCTCATTAGTATAATTGAGTCAACTTAAATTATTGCTCGAAAATCCTTCGTAATAACGGCGAACAAAGTAGGAAGATCATTTTGGGACGTAAGGAGAATTATATATATTATATGCACACACTCACGCATATTATATACTCCCTATGTAAATTTTGAAGGTTCACAGTTTGCCATTTTGGGTGCCCCCTTTAAAGGTTCATGATGTGGGACAATTTAGGATTTATTTTAATTGTAATTTTTTTTAAAAATATTTTATTTATAGGATTTACTGTTAGTTAGGCAATATTTTATGTTTTAGAGTAGATTTAGGATATCTTTTGATGTTTTAGGATTCCAATAAGTTACTTCAATAAATAGCATTGCATCAAGCATAGCAGTCACCGAAAAGAGCTGTAATACTCGTTGTTTTTCAACAAAAAGAGTCATATTCCCCTTTGAGTTTATCCCCAAAAGTTAAGTTGTATTTTTAAATTTAAGCCACTAATTCTTATTATGGTCAGATTCCTTCTTTCTTACTGGAAACATATTATTCTCTGACATGTCGGACAAAAAGGAAATTTACAACATATGCAATTCAAATGATATACAAAGAAGTGATAGTGTAATTTTAGAAAGTTTGACTTTCCAAATGTGACACTTTTCCTGGGGGGTTACTGAAAAAAAGTTATGTACGCCGTTGAAGACAAAATATGTAATGAGATTATAATACCTGTGAAGAGTGTACAGGTTGCGTACATTCCTATCTGCCTGAGGTGATAAGTATTTTCCATTCTCTCTATCAAGATCAAGTTGTAGAGGGAACTCATAGCGGTCATTTATCTGGTAGATAATTGCAACAGTGTTCAAATGAGGAGTTTAAAGTCTGGGGGTAAGCAAAATGACAATTAAATGGCAATTATAGACATATACTATAGACACTAAGATGAGTCCAAAAAGTTCAATAAGTGGTAAATTTGGTTCTATCACTAGGATGGTATGTCTAAATTCACCAAGCATCAAGAATAGAGAAGGATAACTTGATTAAAGAAGCCAAGATCTTGATTAAAGAAGCCAAGAGCAAGTCCACCGCAGTTGAGAATTACATTGAAACAAATGAGTTAAATGAGATTTCAAAATAAGACAAACTATTTCTTTTCAAATGAACAAATGGGTACTTTTTCGAAATATTTTTCTTGGTTAACCCAGATATGAATAGAGCAAGTCCAAGACTTATTATGTGAACTCAAATCAATTCTAACGTACGTTTGGTTTTTAATAATCTACCTCTGATTGAAGGGAATTGCACACAACTACCCATATCGATCAATCAATGTCGGATTCAGATTTTCGTAGAGAATTTTAGATTTCTATTAACTGCAGCTCCCACCTTAAATCGCTTACATGAGATTTTTTTTTCATTAATTTTTTTTAAGAAAATTTGGGGTTTTTATTAATGACTAACTTAATCTATTACAAGAGTGAAACTTGTAAGTGAATTTTGTGGGGATCAAACCCCTGACCTTTCACATAGAAATGAATTATCGTATGACGCTTGAGCTAGAGATCTTTCGCTTGCTTGCATGAGTTAACTGGGTCAATATAAATGAGTTAAACAACTTTTTGGATCGACTTTACTTGGCTTAACAGAATTTTGCTCTTTAATACCCATATGCACTAAAGCAGCATTAAGAGAGCTGCATGCCAAACAGATTACGTTCTTGGCCACATGGTTGATTTTCATAAACAACTAATGATTTTCAAATAAAAACAAGTTTTGACCCTGACTATTTTTATAATAACTCCATCTAGAAGGCCAGATTTTGATGTAAATTATAAGTTTGACACATTATCAAAAGAATATAACATTCTAATTCGAAAAGATCTCTTTTCATTTTAGCTTCATGTAATCTGCTCATCTACTAGACTGGAAAGTTTGTACATCTCAAAGTGTGTAAGACCATGAGTGCATTTATGAGCTATCAAAGTAAATACAAGTCAAACCTACCTTGGATCTTCTTTTTTTCCTTATATGAACATAAGAACAGAGTATATATGTATGTATATATACACACATATATATAGATGTATGAAGATGAATGAGAAATCCATCAAGGGAAGCTTAAAAAAAGAAGAAGCTAAACCTCGTAGAAAACGACCGATGAGATAAGCAAAGCATTTCACCTCGCTGCATCTCCAAGAGAGAACCCCATGAAAGGCGCCTCTCAATGATGCCCATTCAGCAGCCTAGGGCACCAACATATCCATAAGACAGTCCTAGAGAGACTCTGTTTCCTAAAATTCTACCTTAGACTTTGTTCCAACTATACTGTGATGGATAGAAAGAAAATTTCATCATTCAGCTATGACAAAAGCAATTCATGTTGAAACCAAAAGCGAAAATATCCTTCTTATCTATCCCCTTCCACTATTCCATCCGCATTTATTAATACTTCTCTCCTTTATCAGTGTGCTTAGTTGTCCTTATTATGTGTGTGCGCATGTCAACTAATATTCTCAACAACCTATTTCTCCATTAACTCTTTAAAATAAAGATTTCTAAGAAGACCAAATGAATTGTATTCTATGTAGCTATTCGTCCAGTATCTCCAGCATTGCCGTGGATATTGATATCATCGATCTCCTTAGTAACTACCATTGCACTTATCAGTCTATGTTATGTAGCTAAAACATCTTAAGCTATATTCCCAAATTTCACATCTCTACTATAGCACCTATTGCCAGTTTAAGCTTCAGTAATTCTTGTTCGATTGCACCACCTTGACCTTTTTAGTTCAGCTAAATTCTTTCCAAAAGTGACGCTTCACAATCTTCAGGCACCCTGTACCATGAATGGTTTTTTGCTTAAAATATGCGATCTACAATAAAGATAACAGCATTTATCACTTAAAATTGAGAAATGAAACTTTTCACAATTTTAACTTTTCATGGATCTGAAATATTTCCCCATTTGTAGGATCGGATCATTAGAACAGATTTATAAATTCAACGAATAATTCAGTTACTCCTGTGAATAGTTCATTAAACTTGAAAAGTAATTAATAAAAAGGAGATTCCTTCCAAATCGACAATCATGTGTCGAAACAGAAGCTCTTTTATCTTCCTTTCTTTTTTCCTATTATCACTTCCTGATAAGCAAACATACCTCTTATACAAGGGACCACAAAGCAAAAGGCACTAATAACACATACAAAGAAGATTAAAAAAAAAAAAAAAAAAAGCAATCCTCACTGCTAGTAAGATGGGGGATCTAAGTAAGGAACTTTTTCAGCAAGCATCCGCTATAAATTATGAAATTCACTCGGTTATCATTGTATGTGCTTTATTTTGTTGGATCTTTTTTTCAGTAGTCTCTTTGTTGACATTCATAAAGCCCATAATCAAAAATAAAATTCAAATCTTCACCTTATTTTAACCTCAGCCCTCATGAATCAAATAAAAATAAAAATAATAATAACTTCAGATATTAAGGGAAGGCAATGATATATACTTAAGGCAGTAAGAGATCACCTATATTGTATCAACTATTAAAAAAATATGATGATCGGACCGTGGTACGGATACGAGTGTCGGATCCTGAAATCTCAAAAAGGACAAGTGGAGTCGTGGACACTGTTCAGGAGGATCCAAAATTAAGATTTGGACTCGGTTATATCACGACATATTAAAAATGATGTTCCACTTACTTGTACGTCCATAAAATCATATTATAAGTATTTCTTACTTTAAAATAATTTTTTTAATACAAATTAGAAAAATAAAATATTATATTAACATGAAAGGCACAATTTATTTATTTAATATAAAGCATATTTTAGAACTACCTATCCCAGATCTATAACTACATAATGCCGAGTACGCTTTCTCAATGCCATGTCGGACACATATCCCATGTCCACACCCATGTCGTGTCATCGACACGGGTACGTTTGCCTAAAGTTAAGAGTCCGACTCTTCGAGCATCACAGCTAGAAATTGACTCTTCAAAAGAAGATTATGGGAGTAGTACTTCTCATTTATGGAGAGAAGCAGGAAAGAAAAACCCTATAAAACTTGGCACTTCACAACCACTTTTCACTTTACGCCTCAAAAGATATGACAATAACAGTGTACTATTGCCAAAATCTAATATAATAAGAGAAATCAAACCCCTGCCACCGCTACAAGCTAGCATGCCCACTGCAAGTGCTTTGTCTGGATAAACTAACCTAAAATCATAATATATGTTTCTTACCGATAGCCAAAAAGATGGAGAGTTTTCAAATACTTATGGAAATTAAAATTTGGTCGGGACCATAAATACTCGATGAAGTTAAAATTCAATAACTATTTGAAGAATATGAAAAACAAGTCCAGCTAACCCAGTATCATGGGCCAAAAATCACATGATATCAATTGCACATTTCAGCTAGGTAATGAGCAGTTTCACAACTTTAGAGCAGGCACACAGAGCTACAGGCAACATTACCATCTAATAAAAAAAAAAAAAAAAACTCAAGTGCACGAGCCTTCCTCAACAAGCATATTAGATTTCTGATAACAGCAATTTTTTTCAGAAAAAGAGCAAGAACACATGCAGACTGCAGAGAGTGAAAAAGAAAAGGTTTCTACAGATTTTGAACATTTTACAAAATTTTAAGGTCTGCTGACAATGTATACCGGGGTTGGACACCAAAGTGAGCAGGGAACATTCCAAGGTTATATTTTCAAGGCTAGTTAGTGACTAACCTTTACCATCGTATCCCTCATGAAATCATATTCAAACCGTTTTAACTGAAGCTGAAGAACAGGGGGAAAGTCGATGAACAAAACACCCTTCTTAGCATCCTGAAAGTGAAATTTGCAGGAATGCTGTGAGAAGAATACAAATTCATTTAATTAATATTTCCCAAGAAAGTGCTCTGTTAGAAATGGTGTCAAGAATAAAGCATGTTGCAATATAAAATGTGTACTGCTTATCCAGCAAGAGAGCTGCATTCAGAAAAGCCACATTACTAGGTTGCTTTCCTAAGGAAAGAACCACTCCAGTTGATTATAGTTCTCTTGAAAACAAAGTAAAGCTTGTAAACCCACAAGTTTATACAGTATTAGCCTGTCACTTGTAAATCCTAAAACACGCGAAGGAAAATGGATTAGAGTATTAAAAAGTGGTGTCTAACCTGTAAACCATGTTGTTCAGCATGATATCTATTATCACCTTCAAGACGCTCCACTTCAACATACTTGTCAAAAGAAGTATAAACATCCCGACACCCTTTGACATCAAGCTGAAGATCTGACAGAGAAAACAAAAGTTATGAAGGAGAAAAAATCCGCTTTTAACTATCAACTCATCTTGTTCTAAGATATATACCATAAAATGATTCCTTTCTTGTAGATTGATAGCTCACATTGATGCATTCAATATAGTTCATATGGTGCCCTTCAAATAACTGCTGTATCGTACCCTCTACAACAGTTCCCTGAGACAGCAAAATCGAAACAGCTAATAAAAAATCATCAGATAATGTCACATACAAGCCAATGAATTCACAGCATGGTGATAGAAAACCACATACCTTCATTTTGTCTTCAAGCTTTTCACAAAGAACCCTATTAAGTTCTTGTACATCATGCTGCATAAAAGAATCATATGTATCCCAACCAAATGATTTTGTCAACTCTTTTGTCGCTACACTAGTATCATTGTATTGGAGCTTATAAAACAAACTCTGTAAAGCCAGAGGAATGCTCCCTGATGGCATGTCATTCTCAGTTGTTGGCATATGATATACAGCCTGTGTCCAGAGATGAAGTAAGTATTTCTTTCAGAATAAGCCATCGCAGAAGTAAAGTGAAATCACAAACCTTCCTAAAATAGGGGATATGGTACAGCGTCTGCAGAAGTGAGTTCATGTAACAAGTAGCACCTTGATTTTTAAGTCCAACATAACCAGTTTCCTTTTTTGAGTCATGTGACCAGTAATCGACAACCCTTCGCACTGCAACATCAGCTTCAACTATGCATGTATCATTGAGAAGATAGCCTCTACCAGGGTCATATAGTTCATTAAGGGGCATGAATGAAGTGAAGCCCCAATCACTTTCTCGTGCACTGAATTGGTGTTGTGTGTCTACAGGGGGGGGAAAATAGCACCGTTATCAGCAACAATTTGAGTTTTTCAGAGCACAACTTCTGATCAATAACTGAAACCCAGGGGTATTATAGATATTTGAACATTTGTGTAGAGATTAGTTTTAATGTATGCTCCTTTTGGGTCACTGTAGTACTAGAGTATGACTCATAGCAAAACTAGGATCTTTTATGTTTTAGTCGGAAAAGAGCTCCCTACGTCCCCAAAAAAAGGATCCCGATGTACCAAAGCACTTGTTAAGAATGTAGCTTTACTTGCTTGTACCTAAATGAAATTGCACCAAAATTATTCCTTCTTTTAGAAGCCCAACACTTATTTGGGAGGGGGGGAAGGTATGCGCTACACGTTCTTGAGACAGGGAGTACCTTACAAGTTGGTGGAGGGCAAAAACTTTTTTGAAAGAAAACTTTGTCAATTTCCAAAGTAGTTATCACATCTTTATGCCCATTGCATTATGCAGATACTACCTTAAAAAGACTTACAATCTCTTCCACCAAGTCATCACATCTAGCCCACAAAATGAGTGAAAAGGGTTAAAAGGATCCAAAAAGCCTTCTCTTTCATAGCTATTTTGACTCAGCTCCACGTAAAATCGACATATGTTAGAAAAGTTGTTGCAGTTGGCACACATTAGAAAATTAAATGCAGTCAGATACATCAACTGCTATATGCCATTCCACGTCATCCAAAGCAATATTTCCCTCTTCACACAATATTATCTTTCTAAAATTTTCAACCAAGTAGTTCCGGTCTTCGGTTACACCATTCAGCTGATGTTAATGCTCTCACAGTTGCCACTCATTAGTCTACCTCATATGTGAGGTATTTTCTATCAGTAAATCCCGACTACAGCTACTTTCCATCTCACAAGTATGCTAAATATGACTAATAGGATGTTTCTCTATTTTATTCTCACACCACACATCTCATGTCAACTACCCTCCTGAAGATAATACGGGAACACCGAATATGCCATCCGCCAATCAGTAAGTGGGAACCAAAAAAATCCAACAGAGAACCGCCCTTCATTCTCTAGTGAGATCTGCAATATGCATCCTTTAAAAGCTCACAAAGCTAATGCCCAATGAGAAACATAAAAACATATTTGTTCCCTTAACAGCTAGAATGAAGGTTATGGCTAATCCCAGAAAATGAGAGAAGTCCTCACAATCTTTATGCACCATAACGAACTAAACATGGAACAATGACGCATGGCTATGCACCTTACTAAACCAAAACCCATATATTTGACCATGGCAAACGCATATATTGAACCAGAGTTAACCCAACTTCACAATGATATCAAATAAAAAAAAAACCGCAACTTCCATGTCAGGCAGTGGAGAAGTATATGCTCATGTGTCTCATTATACCTGCAGCAGAACACACAAACAACTCAGGGTTGCTTTGTCTATGAATTTCCAAGAAACTTGCTAGATGAGATAAAGACCAATGTCATCCCAAATTTGTTCCTAAAACATATATGCCATAAGGAGTGAAACGAAAAGGGAAATAGCCAAAGCCATCACTGATAAGTCAGAAATTAGTTAACAAACCGGATCCGTAAACAAACTTTCTCCCTCAACTTGAATATATCAATGCAGACCACCAAGGGATCATTGACGTCCTCATTCGTCCGGCTCCAAAGGGAAATGTTACATCACCCGTTCGGCCTCTAGGCTACACCCACAGTAAGCTTAGATTGAGCTAGCTCCAAAAAAAAAAAAAAAAAAAACATTTCGAGCCATCTTAATCTTTAGAACTCTCTCCATAAGTAGATATATATCCAGTGAGCTATGACTCATCCTCCCTCCCCCCCCCCCACACAACCCTCCCCAGGGAATAACAATGGACAAGGTATGGTCACTTCTGGCTCTGCATAGTAATCCGTGTAACAATATTTGAAGGATCTTCATCCCCGAAACAAACTCTGTTAAGCTCAAAATATCTTTTATGTCCCTTACCCACTCATACAAAAATTGATAATGTTGGCAACAGCATAATGAAAAGTGGGACACCCTCATCCCATCCCTAACCCTCATATAGTCTTCAGCTACGGTGATCGGACTCTTTGGTTGACCTCGCCGGACTCGTGTTGACTACACTAAAATAGGAGTGTCCGACACGGGTACGGCGGGGTAAACCAAAGAGTCCGAGCATCAGAGGTCTTCAATGAGGCACTTATTCTCACACCAAGGAATCTCTTCAATAAAAGTACCCTATCTGAATTATTGTCGAACATACTCCTTGAGTACAAACAATGCACCACCTGGTCCTTCATCTCGAGTTTTAAAAAGAGAGGGGGGGGAGAAGGTTCTGCAACGGCAAAAACAATGTAATCCTTACGAAGCTTCAGTTTTAAATATATGAACTGCTTATTTTTCCAGTCTCTCATTACAAGAACTCCGAGAAGATTACCAAACAGAATGTGATGCTAGCCATTGGCAGAATCAAAAGGCAACTTTCTTTGGAGTTAGGCAATCTGGATAAAGCAGTCTCAAGTGTCCACTCTACATTTTTCCATGGCAATTTAGCAACTGAGACCATATCTTCCGAAACTTACTTATTATTTTTCTTAGTAGTGCAATTTTCTTTCCCCATCATTCTCCATCTATAAGTATCTAGCAAAAATTCCTCTGATGCATTACAACTCCAGTACACTGCTACGTATGAAATATATGTGTGCTAGAATTTGAACTCCAAATTTAGAATTCTGACCAGGTTTAGATCTTACAAGTATACCTTTTTTTTATCCTCGAACATATAACCAAAATCAATATGTAGGTTCTATAATCTAAAATTTGCTCTCAAACATTAACGAGTTTGAGATGGTATTATGCGTGTTGACTGATGCTCTCCAAACTTTCCGTTGATGTATAACATCATTGATAGCATAATTAGCATGTAACTGACTGGACGTCTTGTTTAACCCTCCACCACTGGTGAGTGTTGCCCATTGAAAAGGGGCACAAAGATTATGAACAAATCTCTCCACAATTTTCCGTATTATACAAGAGAAGAAAATATAATACAAGAAAATTAAGTGACCCATTCTGGTAATGTTATTTTTTGGTCAACATCAAGCAGGATTGAAAAGATGGACGAAAAGTCCAAACATACTTCTACAGAAAGGACACCAATTTCCATGCAGTTTATAACAAAGCGATATTCACATTTAACAAGCTGAAAAGAAAGATTTGCAGACAAAAAATCCAAAAGTAAGTTGGCAGTAAAAACCAGGTCGAAACTCTCACAAAGGCAATCACAATAGAGGGTTCTTACCTCCTCGATCTTCCTCATATTTGATAACACTTCTACTCCGGAGATTGGCAAAGAAATGGAAAATAACTCCTATATCCAGTACTTCAAATCAACATAGCATAAAGTGTTCATTACCTTTCCGCACAGTAAACTTAGTATGAATTTGATTGACCACAGCTAAGCTGAACTGAGCATATCTACTCCAGCCATATGGTAGTGTTGTAGAATCGGCAACATCCAGATACATCGACAAATGATCAACATTGTTGCCTTTGGGAAATATGAGAACTCGCCTGTCCGACACCAACCATGCAAAAAGAATATCAGACATCAATCACTACATATCTAACCTAGTTCGACTTAAATCATATATGCCAAATTTATAGAGCATATGAAATAAAGATGAAGATCAAAATACCATTTATATCCTCCAACAAGGAAAATTTCAGAGTATAACTTTTTTGTATTCAGCCTAGAAAAATTTTCAATTGTCCATGTGAAACGCGCTGACGGTGGATCATCAACCGGTTGTGCATCTACTGTATTAGCCTGTTCTGCTGGTGCAACTAACCACCATTTTCCGTGCACAAATAAAAAAACCGAGAAAACAAAACAATCAGAACCTGATAATTCACTCCAACAATGAATTGCGTGCATGCATACACACAACAAAATATATAGTATAAACATCCAGGCACTAAATTCACCATAATTCAACAAATCATGGTACATAAATACTGTACCTTCCATTGGCTGAGGTCCTTCCGGAACTAAATCGGAATGCGGAACTAGCATCTCATCTTCCTCAGGCTGCCCAAAATAAACAGAAGAACGAAACAAACAATTGGATCTACCAAATCCTAAATAGTACAATCAATCAAAACCCTATCAACTAAACATTCATCGCTAGGAGAAGTGTCAAATTGAGGTCATCTTAGACGGTAAAGCTCAAATTGAGCCAAATTAATATTGAAAACAACACTCACCGTAAATCGTATAGAGAAGTCACAAATATCAAATAATATACCACAAACAAAGTAGACGAATTCGTGAACAAGAAGAAAAAAAACATATTCGCGCAAGTGCCAATCCAGTGTGTATTTGATTATGTGTGGAGAGAGAGAGGGGGGGGAGGGAGATGGAGAAGAAGAGGAAGAGAGAGTTGATTACCTCCATTGGTGGAGGAGTCATCAAAGTCATCGGCGGAGTGATAGGGCGGCGAATTGGCGGAGATTGGCAAAAATGGGGAAGGTAGGTGGAACTCGAACTCCAAGTCGATCAGGACTTGCGTGTGGACTGTCGAGGAAAAGAGGGGAAGGGGTGGGGGAGGGTCTGGTCGGGTTTAAAACTTTGAGGACAGTTTCGGAATTTCAGGAATTGTCAGGGAGGGGAGTGTGGAAATAGATAAAATAGGGGTGTGTGAGTCTGTGAGGTGACAATCGTACATCAGTGGTGTGGTGTCAATTCTGCGGCTGCATGTTTGTTTCACATATCCGTCCCGCTATACATATGGGACGGGACAGTATAATCTAATCCTGTTAGAATGCGGGACTATTCGGGACGTCCCGTTTGGGACGCGGGACAAACGGGACGTCCCGCATTTTTTTAAACCCCAGGCCCAATCAATCATAATTCCAAACCCAAGCAAGCTGGGCCCAAATATAACTCTCTAGGCCCAAATTGAACCCAATCCCAACCCAAGTCCCAACTCCCAACCCAGTTTACAAACAAACGATAGCCAAAGTGTCTAACCAAACGGCGGCGACGAGGCGACTGGTCTCTCTTCTTCCGGCGTGAACAACTCTTCTCCTTCTCATCGGTCAGCTCCTCCTCTCTTCTCCTCTTCACTTCTCCATACTTCCCAATTATACAAAAAATTGGTTAGTTTTCAGTGGTTTGTTCATGTTCTTGAATGTTTAGAAAAGTATTTAAATTGATGATTTAAGTAATTATGCAAGAATTGTTTAGTTTCGAGCTTCCTGGCTTGCTGCTGCTTGCCTCGTCTAGTCGTCTGTGACTGTTTTTTTATTTTTATTTATTTTTTGAAAAAAAATCATCTTCTTTTACTTGGTGAAGGTCATTTTTTTGCTTATTGAGATCATTCTGAATTGTTGGTCTGTGTAATTTATATTTTTATGGGATATTGTGTTTATTTTTTCATTATAGTAATGGAATCTAATTCAGTTAAACCGGGTACAACACGGAATAACAATGAGACAGACAAAGTAGAAAAGACTAAGGTTGAGTCAAGCAAAAAAGGCAAAACATATTCTGATGTATGGAACTATTTCAACAAAATAACCGATCATCCAGATGGGGTTCTGTTGGTCCCAAAGGGGCAACAAGGGTATGAAAAATGCTAGAGGGGGGTGAATAGCGTTTTTAAATTCTTTTCAAACCCTTTGGTAAATTAATGGCTTATGCGCACAGTTCTCAAATAAGCTAAGTATAGCGCGCAGTGAGAGTGTGAAATGCACAGCGGAAATTTAAAGCAGCACTGCGCAGGGTATACTGCGCAGGGATAAAACGCACGCGCTAAGTTTTGGCTAAAAGAGTTGGTTAAATAGTTTCTAAGGCAATAAACAATAACAAGCACAGCAGCAATAGCAGCAATCTGGTAAGATCAAACAAAGCAGTAATTCAGAAATAACTAAGCAGGAAACAAATAGCGAGAATAGAGAACAAGCTATTTGGAGAGGTTCGATCGATAAAAGATCTACGTCCTCTACCAAGATGGTTAGTCTTGGATTTTCTAATGAGATTTAGATATGAGGAGTTTTTACAAGATTACAAAGAATCAAAACTCAAATCAAAATCTAATCTATGAAGAGCAAATCCTAGACTAAACCGGTGTTTCTCGAGAAGTAAGATCTAAATGATCGAAGCTTCAAGAGGTGTGTGTGTGACAGAATTTCTGGGCTCTATGAATCTATGAGATGAAGAGCACGAAGAATTCTGGTGATATAAGGCTTAGGATCTGGGCAGGAGTTTGAAGGTATGAAGGTTTGAAGGTTCTTCTTGAATCTGGGATTATGAGCAGCAATCTTCTTAACTTCAAGGACACTTATGAAAGCACAAACTCTAGCAACTTGGAAATGAAGATGAGCAGGCTATTTATAGTAGAGAGCTTAAAACTAGCCGTTAGTGCTCTGAGCAAGGACGATGAGCTGGCACTATATGATTGGTGCGCAGATGTCCTTTATAGCCGTTGGGGCTCTTATCAAGGTTGATGACCTGGCACAATATGATTGGTGCACAGGGATCTTTGAGCCGTTGGAGACTGAGCATGAAGACTAAATTCAAAAGCTTATTCTAGAAGGTTGACAGCTGTCTTTATTTGAATTATTTCATCTGAGCGCATCTCCACCGTTGGATATGTTGAGTGTGCAAATTTGTCGTTTCTTCACACCTCTGCACTTTAATAAGCGATCCTCTTCTAAGCGTTTTCCAAGTTAGGTGATCTGAATGCATCAAAAACTGAGCAAGGTAGAATACTGCGCAGGAGAGACCTGCGCAGTGGTGTCCTGCGCAGAGAAGTCCTGTGCAGAGACCACAGTCTTGCTTAGTTCGTCATTCCTTTTCGCTCCAAGTCCTATATTCTAAGCCTATGCTATAAAATGGACTAAGCTAAAAATTGAAGTCATAAAACTTCTTACATAGGGTCCTAAAGTCCATAAAATACTCTTAGGTGATGGTATCAATCAATTCTAACATAATTAGGAGGGTTAAGAGATAAGCATACCCAACAATCTCCCCCTAAATGATTGATGCAATTACCTACTATAACAAAGGCAATTCATTGTACTTGATAATAACATGTCCATAAAAATGAAAATGGTAAATCATGCCACAAGTCAATGCACACACAAGCCTATGCTATAGATTTCTAGTCTATCCAAAAGATTAACTTATAATATGGGAAAGACAGAAATAACATGCAGCGCACACAAATGATATAAATTTTAGTTTAATTATGCGTTTAAACTGAATGTTTAAACATCATGCGTAGAAAATATGAGCAGTTAATATTATGCGCATGAGGTGAAATAATGCAATCATTGTTCCACAAACAAATGGTTTGAATTGAACAAGGTTTTGGAAACAAAATGATGCGATTTTTCTCATTAAAACTTGAAATATAGGTAGTTGCAGATTACAAGTTTGAATAAGAAAACAAAAGAAATACACACAAAAAGAAATACCTTGCGCAAAAAAACAAAAAGTTACATAGAATCTATTCTATGTTGATCCAGTGCAAGGCTTCGCGCAGCTCGTTCTGCAGACTGTTGAACTTATTCATAAGTTCAATCTTCAGTTCTTGAAACCTTTCTCTGAACGCCACAGCCTCACCAACATAGGTAGCCATTCCTCTGCGCATATCTCTGTTGTCCTCTCGCAGCTATTGGAAGTTGGCTCTGTACTGCACATGATGTCCAGTCATCTGGTTGAAGTATGACTGCTCCGCAGCTTCAATAGTGTTGATGACGGTGGCCTGCGTTGCTTCGAGTCTTTGGTCAGTGTGGAGGCGCTGAGTGTTCACGCTGGCTTGAATATCGAACATAGCTTGATCCATCCTAGCATTGAACCCATCAGCGAAATCAGTCATCGCTTGAGTTATGTACTCCCTGACACTTTCCATATTAAGCGCACTAGCTTGCGCAGGGCCACCTTGCTCAAATCTCTCCAGCATCTGTGCTTCAAGGCCAGCAAAACCTTCATGTAAACCATCGGCCAAGCTCTTGCGCAGACGCTTTAGCAAGCCTATAAACCCATCATTGATAGCGGTATAGGTGCATACATTTTCGAGCATCCCAGAAATTGACTTCAGCGAGTCTAGGACCATTTGATCTAAAGTATCAGGGACGCGCTGCGCAGAGGGACCGGTAGAAGGATCGGCAGAAGTATTTGCCTTTGATAAACTCTCCCCCTTAATGGCAGCAATCTCTATATGCTGCGCATCAAGTTGCTCCTGAATGGCTGTCTGCGCAGTAATAAGTTGAGCCATTTGGGACTGCTCAGCCACTTGATTTACTTGGATAGTATTCAGAGCTTGGAGAATTTGGTGCAGGTCTGCAGAGGAAGAGAGAGAGGAGGTAGATACTGTGGGAAAAGTAGAGGGAATAGCTTGAGCGGATGGAGGAGGAGATACTTTGGGAGGAGAGTATTTGGGTGAAGGTTGTTTGGGAGAGAGATGAATAGGGTTAATAGTAGGAGACTTATGCACGGGTGAATGCGTGCTGCTGCTATCAGTATCAGTTGTGCGCACATCACCTTCCTTTTCACCTTCAGGAGAATCAACATCAGTTCGCTGCGCAGCATCATCGGCCTGCGCAGTCTTGGTAACTTCATCAATATCCTCATCCTCATCCTCCAAGTCCAGTCCATCATGTAGGACAGAGGTGCCAGGTTGAGTATTTCCAACTGGAATGTTGAGGCGGCGAAATGCACTTGGTGTTGGCTCAGGAGAGGAGGGTGGATCTGCAGCTTTTGGCTTGCCCTTTGCAGTGCTGCGCACAGGCTGTTTCTTTCGTGGAGTTCGAAGAGGAACATCCTCAGTAGGTGCAACAGCTTGCAGGTGCATTATCAGGGAACGCAGCGTCCATCCAATCATCACTGTCTGCGTGTCCCTGAGCAGGAGTAGGTTCCTCAGTAGCCTTTAGAACGTGCTCCCCCTCCGCGGTATCACCCGCAGCATCAGCATCAGCAGCAGTCTCATCCATACGAGACTCGCTGTCTTCTTCAACTACAGTAGCAGCAGCACCAGATGGGAGTCTGGTGAAGGCTGATTTTTTCTTTGACTTGACCGGAGAGGGAGTAGGCGTAGGTGGAGCCTTGCGCTTCTTGGAAGGCTTGGGAGCAGGAGGAGGTGGCAAATCTGATCTAATTTAATGCCAGCAGTAGATATGACATTGGGAATTTCCTTCACCTTTTCTGGTGCAGGATCAGCAATTCCTTTTCCCTTGCGCTTTGCTTGCACAGCTGCCGTTTCAGGCTCAGTATGCGTAGTGGCTTTTGAAGGCTGCGTAGTAGCTTTCTTTGCCTTGGGGGCTTCATCATCATCATCATCGCTATCAACCCAATCCTCTTTGTTGGGGCTGGTGTCCTTGTTCCAGATCTTGCGATATTCACTGCGACCACTTTCATTGCGCAGTGAGTATAGATGAGAGAGGGAATAGGTCTTGTTGCAAGGAACCTTGAGATCAGGGCGCTTTTGCACAAATGTGCGCAGCTTAGAAATGTTCATGAGATACTTAGAGAGTATCCTACAGTGGGTTCTGTATTTGGCTACTTTCTTGTCCATGCGCTTGTCATAGCTCTCTGACGCATCCCAGAGTTCATCAAAATGAACAGAAGACCAGTCCAGAGCATTTCCATTGTAGATCGCAGCGTAGTAAGACCATTGCTTTGAAATGAATTTGCCCTTATTTCCATTCTTGCAATTTACTGAGTCACCGATAATGGTGCATAGGTGATACATCTCCTCACCAAATTCTTTTCGGTCATGAACACTCCATTTCTTCGCAAGAGTGGGTTCCCCAACAAGTTTTTGTGCAAGTTTGTTCTGTTTAGCTTCAGAATAGACTTCCGGTGCATCATCGACGTTGAAACCGCAAAGCTTCTTTAGTGACGCAGGAACGATGCGCACTGTGTAGTTTTGAACAATTGAACGGATCACATCAATCTTTACGCGAGTGTGCTTGTGCGTCTTAGTGACACGCTCTGCGATCTCAAAGAATTCATCCACCAATGAAGGGACATAGAAGTCCTGATCTAGAGTGAAAAGAGGTAAGATGCCGGAGATATCTATGAGATTAACAATCCTGCATCCAACTGCATCTTTTTGCAGCGCAGCAATGTCCAATTCCCATCCTTGTAGGAAATAGAAAGAATTCTGCGCAAAACAAGAAATAGTTTAGACAAATATTATTACGCATGGAGCATTGCGCATGCGCAGATAGCGCAAATATGCATGCGCAGCAATTCCATACTTGATATGTAAAAGAGATGCGCAAAAACGGGTAAATATGCGCAAAAGTAAGTATGCATGTGCAAAAACATAAACGCTTAGAAAAATTAGGCGATCCAAAGCATATGAGAAAAGTCAAGAACTTGAAGAACACGGAATGACTGTTCATGAACACGAGAACACCATGAACACCAAAAATCAAAGTTTGACCAAAATGGACAAAAAGTATGTCGAAATGACCGCAAATCAAGGACGAAAACAGCCATAACAACAAAATTTCTAAAAACAAGAAATCAAACCCAGAAACTGAGAATAACCGTTCGTCTGCTCAAGGAGTTTTCGAACCAAAAATCGTGCAAAAATCATACGAAAGCAACATTGATCATGAAAAAAAGTACATGAAAGTGTAGATCAGAGAGAGACTAACCCAAAACACCAAACGATTTTAAAAATGATTAACTGAACAGAGAGAAATCAAGAAGGGGAGATTTTTAGAGCTCGAACCTCAACAATGGCGGATATACAGAAAAATCAAAGTTTAGAGATATACCATATCGTCAATGGTCTTAGTTTCTGGAGGAGGAACCTCTTCAACCGGTTTATGGACCTCAACAACAACCTTAGCTTTTGATTTACGGGGAGACATTTTAAATAGAACTAGGGTTTGCGAAAGGAGGATGAGAGAGAAGGGATGGAGGTTGAAGGAAAGAAAGTCAAAAAGAGAGAAAGAGGAAATCTTTGGAAGTTGATGAGGAGTTGCAGATAGAGAGAAAATGGAGAATTTGTGAAAGAGAAAAGTGAGTAGGAGAGAGAAAGAGAAGGGTTAACTAGTTTTATACTGAAAGAGGAAAAGGCGCATGACGTCATCACGGCGGTTTGGTGAAAGACGGCGAATTTGGTGGAAAATCGCAGAGGCGCACGATAGCGAGGCGATGTGGCTGAATAGGGAACGTGCGTGCGCAGACATGACGCGCGCGTGTGTCAGTAGGTCTAGGCAGGTCACAGTCATATCATCTCCCTCATAAATGTTGCTCAGGAATCCTTACAGGCGCTATCATCAATGACAGGTTGCATTAATAATAATTGGACATGCGCAGGGGCAAAAGCGTAATTTCCCAAGAGAATTCAAAAACTAAGGCGAAGGAAAATTGTAATTACACAAGTGCCCTTGTGAATTAGCGTTGACTTTTCAGTCAGGGACCTATGTGCAATTTCTAATAAATAGAAGACTTACCTGCGATCCACGAAGTGTGCGCATGTTAAAATCATGCGCAGAGCTTAAAAAGCGCAAGAGATTCTTTAAATCACGTAACATTATAGTTTTATGCGCAATTGAATCGATGCGCAATAGAATGTTATACAGGGGTTGCGCAGAAACATGAAACTTATCCTATGATGAACACTTATCAAGCAAACACAAGATTTGTTAGTAATAACAAATCATATGGACAAGTTAGCTGAGTTCCAGCATACCCATTTCTCCTCTCAAGAAGACTAATCTCTTTGCATCAAGAGCCTTTATGAGGATATCAGTAATTTGATTGTCCGTGCCCACGTGCTCTAAGTGTATATTTCCCTTTTCCATGTGGTCCTTAAGAAAATGATATTTGATGTCGATGTGCTTTGTCTTTGAATGCATGACAGGATTGTTGGATACTGCAATGGTGGACATATTATCGCAGAAAATTGGGCAATTTACTTCATGAATTCCATAGTCCACTAATTGTTGTTTCATCCAAAGGATTGTTGGGTTTCGATCAAACATGCGCAGCGGATATTAGCAATTAAAATTTTAAGAAACCCAAAGCCATGGATCCGTTCATGTGGTTAAGTCAAATACAACAAGATGAATAGAGGAATAACTAACCCTTGATGGCTATTAAATCTTCCTTGGTCTTTGGTGGAGAAACTTGAAGCTTGATCACGAAGAAAGTAAGAACACGAACTTTGAAGATGATGAGCTTCACCCTCTAGCGGTATCCACACCTTGAACAAATATCAAAGGAACTTCTTTGATCTTGGTTGCTAGACCAAAATTGTGAAACACGTTTTCACAATTATATTGACTATATGGAAATATGAATTTCTTGATCTAATCAAGAATATTATTCTCTCAATGAATTAGGAATTTCTTGCTTAATGGCTGGTGAAAAGATGCTTTTATAGGACCTAGTCATTAACTCTTAATGACCTAGGATTCCTAAATCCCGTCACCTTAATTAAGGCAAGTCCTTATTTTGCCAGGAATTCTGGCACGGTCGTGCCCCTTTATTTGGCACGGTCGTGCCAAATGGGTCGAACCTGCCAGACCTTCCCCGAATATTGGCACGGTCGTGCCCCTATGTTTGACACGGTCGTGCCAAACGGACCGAGCCTTTTGCCTTGGTTTGGGTTTATGGCACGGTCGTGCCGTTTAAAGGCGCACGGTCGTGCCAAAACCAAAACCTGACATTTTTCCATAATTCCCATTTAGTCCTTTATGATTCGTTCTATTTGTGTGTGACCCTCTAGGATTACACTAAGTTGGCAATGGGCTCAAACATGAACTCATAAGATATGATTAGGTTCTAGCAAACCGTCATACCTACCCAAATAGTGTAACTAGATACATGTTCGCATTCCTTTAGAATATGTCACAATCCCTTTATCCACGATGTCATTGAACACAAGTCATGGTCAAACAGTCAACTTGTTTTGTTCAATACTTTCTCGATTCCGAATATGTTGATAATTCAAATGCTATTGATCCAATCAATTCATTTGAGTCCGGCCGAACATTTCATCAACATCATTCCTTCGAGGGGCCCAAGCTTGACATCTCTCCGTGGAGGGACAAATCCATTTAGCTTATTATTCTTCCCAACGGGAATCCGATTATGCCAATCATACCCTTTATAACTACCGTGTTAAGGTAGCGTTTGAATATGTCAAACACAATGTTCATCAAGTGGAAGACTATAATAACTTCATGTCTAAGGATTCAAATGACATAACTAATATGAGATATATGTATGACATAGACCATGACATAAATCTCATACAGCGGGTCATGTCCAGTACCTTGTTCCAAACAAGTACCCATAAATCTAACATGATCATCCCATGATCATTTAGCCTTTATACTAGTGCTTAGCAAGTACTAGGGACGGAGATTATTATAAGTAAACATGAACAACAATAATAATCAAAACATCTCTTTATTGATATGAAATAAATGATAACAATTACAACGTTTATTAAACGTGCCTAGGGCACCACTACCAACAATCTCCCACTTGCCCTAGGCCCAATCTCCCATGTATCTAATACCCATGGACCTAACATGACCATCATGTTTAGCTTGTGGAAGTCCCTTTGTTAGCGGGTCCGAAACATTGTCATCAGTGGGTACTCTGCATATATTTACGTCTCCCCTATCAACGATCTCTCGAATGATATGAAAACGCCTAAGTATGTGTTTGGATTTCTGATGTGCTCTTGGTTCCTTTGCTTGAGCAATAGCACCATTATTATCACAATAAAGGTCTATTGGATTAGCAATGCTAGGAACCACTTCAAGTTCAGTTATGAACTTCTTAATCCAAACAGCTTCTTTTGCAGCATCCGATGCAGCAATATACTCTGCTTCTGTTGTAGAATCAGCGGTTGTACTTTGCTTGGAATTCTTCCAGCTTACAGCTCCACCATTTAACATAAACACAAAACCCGATTGCGATCGGCTATCATCTTTGTCGGTTTGGAAGCTTGCATCCGTGTAAGCATTTACAACGAGATCATCTTCCATTCCTCCATAGACCAAAAACGAGTCTTTAGTTCTTCTCAAGTACTTAAGAATCGCTTTTACAGCTATCCAGTGATTTTCGCCAGGGTCGGATTGGTATCTACTTGTCATGCTCAAAGCATAAGATACATCCGGCCTAGTACAAATCATGGCATGCATGATGGACCCAATTGCCGAAGCATATGGAACATCATTCATTTTCTCACGCTCATCGTTTGTCTTAGGACATTGAGTCTTGCTTAGAGAAACTCCATGTAACACGGGCAAGGTCCCTCTCTTAGAATTTTCCATACGGAATCTTCTAATGACCTTGTCAATGTATGTACTTTGGCTTAAACCAAGCAGTCTCCTTGATCTATCTCTATAGATCTTAATGCCAAGAATATATGCGGCTTCACCCATATCTTTCATTGCAAAACACTTTCCTAACCAAGTCTTCACAGACTGAAGTGTAGGAATGTCGTTTCCAATGAGCAATATGTCATCCACGTATAAAACAAGGAATAGCACTATGCTCCCACTAATCTTCTTGTATACACAAGGCTCATCTTCGTTCTTGATGAAACCAAACTCTTTGACCGATTCATCAAAACGGAGATTCCAACTCCTAGAAGCTTGCTTCAATCCATAGATGGATCTCTGCAATTTGCATACCTTAGAATCTTGTTCAAAACCTTCTGGTTGTGTCATATACACATCCTCTTGAAGTTTTCCATTCAGGAAAGCGGTTTTGACGTCCATTTGCCATATTTCATAGTCATGATATGCGGAAATGGCAAGCAAAATTCTTATAGACTTGATCATTGCTACGGGTGAAAAGGTCTCATCATAGTCAATACCATGAACTTGCCTATAACCTTTTGCTACAAGCCTAGCTTTGTAAGTATGCACCTTCCCATCCATGTCAGTCTTCTTCTTGAAGACCCATTTGCATCCTATGGTTTTTACACCTTCGGGCGCATCAATCAAATTCCAAACTTGATTGTCTTGCATGGATGAAAATTCGGATTCCATGGCTCCAAGCCACTTGTCCAAATCAGGAGAAGACATCGCCTCTTGGTAGGTTGACGGTTCATCATTCTCAATGATTTCTACCTCATTACTATCCGTTACGAGAAATCCATATCTCTCGGGCTCGGATCGTAACCTACTAGATCTGCGAGTTGCTTGTGTATTCTGAACAGTTTCCACAACTCCTTGTGGTTCTTGTTCTTGTTCCACTATTGGTTCAATGTTATTTTCTGGGTCTCGAATTTCTTCAAGGTTTATTTTACTCCCACTGATTTCTTTGGAGAGAAACTGTTCCTCTAGAAAGACACCAGTTCGGGCAACAAACACTTTGTTGTCCTTTCGGTTGTAAAAGTAATATCCTTTAGTTTCCTTAGGATATCCCACGAAAATACATTTATCAGATTTGTGTGCTAGTTTGTCAGAGATAAGTCTCTTGACATAAACTTCGCAACCCCAAATCCTCATGAAAGACAAACTAGGTTTCTTTCCACTCCACATCTCATATGGAGTCTTTGGAACCGATTTAGTTGGAACCTGATTTAGTGTGAAAGCAGCGGTTTCTAGAGCATAACCCCAAAAGGATATTGGAAGATCAACTTGACTCATCATTGATCGAAACCATGTCTAACAAAGTCCGATTCCTCCTCTCAGACACACCATTCCATTGTGGTGTTCCGGGTGGAGTCAATTGTGAAACTATTCCACAATTCTTTGATGATCATCAAATTCTTGGCTTAAGTATTCTCCACCACGATCTGATCGAAGTGCCTTAATACTTTTGCCAAGTTGTTTTTCTACTTCATTTTGAAATATTCTAAATATCTCAAATGCTTCACTCTTATGTTTCATTAGGTAAACATACCCAAATCTACTATAATCATCCGTGAAGGTTATGAAGTATTGAAATCCTCCCCTAGCATTGCTACTTAATGGTCCGCATACATCGGAATGTATCAACCCCAATAAGTCACTTGCCCTTTCACCTAGCTTGGTAAAAGGTGTCTTAGTCATTTTTCCAGGAAGACACGACTCACAAGTATCATATGACTTGAGGTCACATGAACCCAAAAGTCCGTCCCCATGGAGTTTTGAGATACGCTTCTCATTAATATGACCAAGACGGCAATGCCACAAATAAGTATGATTTACATTATTAGGTTTAGATTTCTTATTACATGATAGACATTATTTTCATTCTTGACATCTAAGATATAAAGGCCATTAAATGAATTAGCAATACCATAAAGCACATCATTTAAATAAATAGAAAAATTCTTATTCTCAATAAGAAACTTAAAACCTTCATTATCCAAACAAGAAATTGAAATAATATTTATGCTTAAATCCGGAACATAATAACAATTGTTCAAAACAAGAATTAATCCGGAAGGTAAAGTGACTTCATAAGTCCCTACGGCTAATGCAGCAACTCTTGCTCCATTTCCCACGCGTAGATCTACTTCACCTTCTTTAAGCAGTCTCCTATTCTTTAGTCCCTGCACATTTAGACAAATGTGAGAACCACATCCGGTATCCAATACCCAAGAATCAGTGGTAGAAAGGAGAATATCTATCATATAGATACCTGAAGTCGACGCAGCCTTGCTGCTCTTCTTCTTCTTTTGCTCTTCCAAGAAAGCCTTGCAATTACGTTTCCAATGACCAATTTCTTGACAATGGAAACAGATTGCATCCTTTTGTGAATCAGTTTTTGCCTCAGAAGCCTTGACAACCTTTGCCTTGCTTATCTTGGTTTGACAACTTTTGCCTTACCCTTGCCTTTGGCACCAGGCTTCTTCCCATCATGAACCAAGAGCACGGGAGAACCTTTCTCCACAATTTTCATCTCTGCAGTTTTGAGCATCCCATGCAACTCAGAGAGATTCTTATCCATTTCATGCATGTTATAATTCATTACAAACTGATTATAACTTTTAGGCAATGAATTAAGAATGAGATCCGTGGCTAGCTCCAATGGATTGGATAGCCAAGTTTCTCAAGGTGCTCTACATAACCTTTCATTCTAAGAAAGTGAGGACTCACTTGTTGCCCTTCATTCATTTTACTAGTAGTGAATGCAACAATGGTCTTGTACCTCTCTTGCCTAGCTTGCTCTTGAAACATAGTTCTCAACTCCACGCCTATCTCATAGGCTTCCAAATGTTCCAAACTTTGTTGGAGTTTTGAACACATAGCAGCAAGCATGAGACAACTTACATCTCTAGAATCATTACGATGTTTCTTGTAATTGTCTCTTTCTACCCTAGGGGCAGTAGGCGATGGTTCAGCGGGGAGAGGCCCATCGAGAATGTACAACTTATCTTCTTGCCTAAGAACAATTCTTATGCTACGGATCCAATCCATAAAGTTTGTACCATTCTCTTCGAGCTTATCCTTCTCAAGGATCGATCGCAACGACATTGATTGAGTGTTATTAGTCATTATCTACAAATATGCAAAAATTCCATAATTTAATAAGTACCAGTTTTTCATTAAAGAGATAAATAATGTATTTTTCAAACAAAATACTCCACTAAATTTATAACCTTCATATACATCCAATGTATAATATAATTTAAATGGGTTAAGATCCAACTTTAATTTAATTTCAAGTCCGCTAAGGCGGATTACACAAAATCAAATTAATTAGGTAGACAACTCTTGTCAATCATATTTCATATGACTCTTAGTTCCTTTTATGAGATTCTTTAAGAAATCAATTTCAAAAAGCATGTTAAACCTCATCTTTGCCTAGGCCCAAAACTGTTTTGACGCCCAATTAAGTCTAACCATTTTAAACGCATAGTTAATGTGTCCCGCTAGGGCGTGCCCACATTATCTATTTTGCTCATACATAAATAAATTTAATGCACTTCGCTAGGGCGAATCTACATTAAAATTACTCATGTACTAACAAGTGTTTTAATCATGGCATGGCAATAAAAGACTTAAAACTTTCTTTGAAGGTTCATCACATATAGCATACAACACATTTATGAGCACATAATATAAACATGTTACACATCAAGTTTAGCCACTAAATTAATCTCCATTAATTTAACCATAATATTTATGTGTCATTAGTTTCTCTATAATTATGAGGATGAGACTATTTGAACTTTGGTTATCATCTCCAAATCAAGACAACAAGAAGTGCGACCGAAACTAAGCCATATGGCATCCACAATTCCGCACTAATTCAAGAAACCAAGAAAGTAGTCCATGTGGCCGAAACTAAGCAATAGATGGTCTCGATGAACGTAGGCCAATTGCATTCACAATTCCACATGGATATCCAATCTTTGAATCAAGAACTTTGTTT
The DNA here is from genome assembly GCA_026119855.1 of Campanula takesimana. NCBI lineage: Eukaryota > Viridiplantae > Streptophyta > Magnoliopsida > Asterales > Campanulaceae > Campanula > Campanula takesimana. Next base: position 412,842 of record JAOWBW010000953.1, on the reverse strand, counting down.
CTTAATTTTAGCAATTATGAACTCTTCATAATTCTAACTTCGTTTTATCTTTGAAACTTCGATTGCGATCAAGTTTGGGAAACACAATCTCGATGAACGTAGATTAGCCATCCAAACCTTGAACCAATCTTAGACTCACAAGACTAAAACAAATAGGAAATTTAAACCCAAGATCCACACCCAAGACCCAAGCCCTTCCCCGCGCCAAACCCTAGGTCCGGCCGGGTCAAGGTATGGGCCCGGTCGGACCCTTCCGAAAATCAAAATTTTAAAGTTCCAAAATTTGTCTCAAAATTATTTTTCCCGATTCAATAAGGACTTGGTGTTCTTGGTGATCCAATCACCATGATCAACAAAACCTTGAATAAACAATTTATTCTTGAATCCCTAGAATATCAAAACTTTGATCCAATCAAAAATTGATAATCCAAACAATTTTAAATCACCATAATTTTTATTGCGATGAATAGTGCGATTAAAGTTTTTAAAACAATAAACCACATAAAATCATATAAACACATAAACATCACGTAATCCAATATTCATATCATGCTAGGCACATAAACAATTTATATACACACAACATGATCTTAGTATTGAAATAATCAACATGAACGGGGCTCTGATACCACTGTTGGGTTTCGATCAAACATGCGCAGCGGAAATTAGCAATTAAAATTTTAAGAAACCCAAAGCCATGGATCCGTTCATGTGGTTAAGTCAAATACAACAAGATGAATAGAGGAATAACTAACCCTTGATGGCTATTAAATCTTCCTTGGTCTTTGGTGGAGAAACTTGAAGCTTGATCACGAAGAAAGTAAGAACACGAACTTTGAAGATGATGAGCTTCACCCTCTAGCGGTATCCACACTTGAACAAATATCAAAGGAACTTCTTTGATCTTGGTTGCTAGACCAAAATTGTGAAACACGTTTTCACAATTATATTGACTATATGGAAATATGAATTTCTTGATCTAATCAAGAATATTATTCTCTCAATGAATTAGGAATTTCTTGCTTATGGCTGGTGAAAAGATGCTTTTATAGGACCTAGTCATTAACTCTTAATGACCTAGGATTCCTAAATCCCGTCACCTTAATTAAGGCAAGTCCTTATTCTGCCAGGAATTCTGGCACGGTCGTGCCCCTTTATTTGGCACGGTCGTGCCAAATGGGTCGAACCTGCCAGACCTTCCCCGAATATTGGCACGGTCGTGCCCCTATGTTTGACATGGTCGTGCCAAACGGACCGAGCCTTTTGCCTTGGTTTGGGTTTATGGCACGGTCGTGCCGTTTAAAGGCGCACGGTCGTGCCAAAACCAAAACCTGACATTTTTCCATAATTCCCATTTAGTCCTTTATGATTCGTTCTATTTGTGTGTGACCCTCTAGGATTACACTAAGTGGCAATGGGCTCAAACATGAACTCATAAGATATGATTAGGTTCTAGCAAACCGTCATACCTACCCAAATAGTGTAACTAGATACATGTTCGCATTCCTTTAGAATATGTCACAATCCCTTTATCCACGATGTCATTGAACACAAGTCATGGTCAAACAGTCAACTTGTTTTGTTCAATACTTTCTCGATTTCCGAATATGTTGATAATTCAAATGCTATTAATCCAATCAATTCATTTGAGCCGGCCGAACATTTCATCAACATCATTCCATTCGAGGGGCCCAAGATTGACATCTCTCCGTGGAGGGACAAATCCATTTAGTTTATTATTCTTCCCAACGGGAATCCGATTATGCCAATCATACCCTTATAACTACCGTGTTAAGGTAGCGTTTGAATATGTCAAACACAATGTTCATCAAGTGGAAGACTATAATACTTCATGTCTAAGGATTCTAATGACATAACTAATATGAGATATATGTATGACGTAGACCATGACATAAATCTCATACAGCGGGTCATGTCCAGTACCTGTTCCAAACAAGTACCCATAAATCTAACATGATCATCCATTGATCATTTAGCCTTTATACTAGTGCTTAGCAAGTACTAGGGACGGAGATTATTATAAGTAAACATGAACAACAATAATAATCAAACATCTCTTTATGATATGAAATAAATGATAACAATTACAACGTTTATTAAACGTGGCCTAGGGCACCACTACCAACAAGGATTTGGCAGCAGCAGCTTCCAGCAGCAATGTATTCAGCTTCTGTAATGGAAATGGACACAGCAGCTTGTTTCTTGCTTGCCCACGCAACAAGTCGATTTCCAAGGAAATGACAAGTGCCACTTGTACTCTTCCTGACAATAGGTGCATGCTGCGTAGTCTGCGTCTGAATAACCTAACAAATCGAAATTCGAATCTTTGTGTGTACCAAAGTCTAAGGTTAACAGTTCCAGAAAGATAACGAATAATGCGTTTAACAGCAGTTAAGTGCGCTTCTCTAGGGTTCGCCTTGATAGCGCGCACAGACACAAACACTAAACATATATCTGGCCTACTTGCAGTAAGATAAAGGAGAGAGCCAATCATACCTCGATATAAAGTTTGATCAACTTTCTTACCTTTAAGTCTTTGTCAAGCTTATTGCCCGTGGCCATTGGAGTGTCGTATGCTTTAGCATTCTCAAGTCCATTTCTTGATTAAGTCCCTTGTGTACTTGGCTTGATTTTTGAAAGATGCCATCATTTAATTGTTTGATTTTAAAGCCCGAGGAAGAAGGTAAGTTCCCCATCATGCTCATTTCAAACTTCCATTTCATGATCTTTTCAAAGCGCTTACAAAGTACTCATTAGTAGAACCAAATATGATATCATCGACATAAATTGACAAGTAAGAATGATCATTATACTTAGCAATAAAAAGAGTTGTGTCGATTTTACCGCGCTTAAAGCCTTTCTCTAGCAGAAATTTTGATAGAGTATCGTTACCATGCTCTTGGAGCTTGCTTAAGTCCATACAAAGCTTTCTGAAGTTTGAAGACATGATTTGGAAATTTGCTATCTTCAAAACCCGGTGGTTGTGCTACGTAGAACCGTCTCTTGGAGTTCACCGTTGAGAAAAGCGCTTTTCACATCCATTTGATAAATCTTGAATTTCTTGTGAGACGCATAAGTCTAAGAAGATTCTGATAGCTTCGAGTCTTTCTACGGGCGCAAAAGTTTCGTCGTAGTCGATTCCTACTCTTGCCTATAGCCTTGCACAACCAGCCTTGCTTTGTTTCTG
>JAOWBW010000953.1:289079-409534 GCA_026119855.1 Campanula takesimana | reverse complement strand
CTCCTGTAGATACCCCGGGGGACCACGGCTTGGCTAGAGCGCCGTGAATAACCTAGGATGTCTACTTGATTTTAAGAGTCGCACTTATGTTTAGAGGAACATAAGAAAAACCTAAAAGAGCCAATTTTATATACAAAACCAGAGATTCGGGAAAAGATGGGTTCGGGGTTAGGTGACGGAGTGAGAAGTACTTAAACACCACTCCGCCCCGCTTACGCGGGTCTTGCTACTTTTTGGTGTTCTAAGGTTAATTTCCTTCAATTTAATTAAATAGAAACGTGCTAACAATTGTAATGAAAAGAAAAGGGAAAATAAAGGGGAAATAAAATAGAATTGCTTTATTTATTTAATGATAAGATTACATGTAACAAATAATGTTAAAGAATACATTAAGAGGTGAAGAGAATTAACATGGTGAATTAAAGTTAAGATTAAAATGTAGGGAGATAACCTTAACTAGCTTCAATATGTGAAGTAGTCATGTTGGTCATATCCCATTAATGGGGATTGCATACATCAAGAAGAAGAAAATAAAGGAAGAAAATGGAGTTGTACCTTGAGAAAGAGGACTTGAAACCTTGACTTGAAAGTGTTGTTGTTGTAATGAAATTGTTGTAGAACAATTTGTGTAGAGTCTTGTTACTAAGAACTCTTGTTGGGAGAATTTGTGTATATGTAGTTTGTGAATCAAAGTTTTGGTCCCAGGTCTTGTGTATAGTTTTTGTAGAGAAGATGAAGTTGGTCTCTTTCTAAGGTGGAAGAAGATGGCTTTTATAGGTAAAAAGAGGAGGGAAGACTTGGAGGGAAATTGGTCAATCCATCTGAGATGGAGTTGACCAATCACAAATAAGATAAATAAAAATAATAAATAAATAATAAAGAGAAAATCAAATATTAATAAAAAGAAATATTTTTGTTTTAATGAAAGGGCTAGAATAATGGGATTGGGAGGTTACAAAACTAGGGGGGATGAATGTGGATGTAAAAAGATGGTTTTTTGATCAAGAAAAGATGTTTGTAATAAGAAAATGGAAGGAAATAAGGTGCAATCCGTTACTGCCATAATGGGAGGTGCGCGGGTCCCGCTTTAGGGGCGAGACGCGTGCGCATCCCGATAACACTTCCAGAATGACAGAATGACTCTAAAAGTTAACTTTGTTATGCAGTTTAGTCCAAAACTAACGGAATCAGTTAGGAACTTAACGGAAGTAACATAAATTAACAAAAACAAGTTAAATAAAAATACTATGTATGCAATCGGGGTGAGAGGTCCAAGGCGGGGTGTCTACAGAGCCCCTCGACGACGTGGATTGCGAAGCAAAACGCGTCGACGAAAGAAAGACAACCGCCGAGGACATCGACAAGAGAAAACAAAGACTCGATAAAGCAGGAATTTGAAATTACAAAGTATAGGAGTGCGCTCCCTGTGTGAGCGGATTAATTGCTATAGAAAGGATATAGCGGGATCCGTTTGCTGAATGCGGGATCCGTTTGCTGAGGCGGATCCGTTTGCTGAATGCGGGATCCGTTTGCTGATGCGGGATCTGTTTGCTGAATGCGGGATCCGTTTGCTGAATGCGGAATCCGTTTGCTGATGCGGATCCGTTTGCTGAATGCGGGATCCGTTTGCTGAGGCGGATCCGTTTGCTGATTGCGGGATCCGTTTGCTGATGCGGGATCCGTTTGCTGATGCGGGATCCGTTTGCTGAATGCGGGATCCGTTTGCTGATGTGGGATCCGTTTGCTGATGCGGGATCCATTTGCTGAATGCGGGATCCGTTTGCTGATTGCAGGATCACCGTGGACCGAATTGCTGTATAGAGCTGCAGTTGCTATTGACTTTATCGTGGGGATGCGGGCATGGTTGACTGTGGACCATTTTCTGATGGGGATGAAGTGCCTCGAGTAGCGGATGCTGTTGACTTCGTGTGGTACCTGTTATGTGTGTGCTTGGCAGGTATATGTGTTTGTGCAAGAAGATGCATGAAGTGTGAAATGAAGAGAGAAATAGTGCTCGTGGTGCAATGTGATTTGAAAGCAGTTTGTATGAGAGACAATTAAAGTGATTATGTGTGTGAAGTGATTTTTGAAAGCAGAGATTGCTTGAGATGAATGATGTTCATACCTTCACCTACCATTGCCGCTTGATTGGGGATGGATTGCTGAAGGATGTTGTTGCTTTTGATGAAGAATGTCCATGCTTTGGATGGAGAATGATGATGTTGATGGTGATGAATTGTTCTTGCCTTTGAAGGAGTGTTGGCGAGATGGTATTCTGGATGAGGGTTGGTCGTGCCAAAAGGCTGCCTACGCATCCCTTTAAGAGAATCAGACCAGCGTAGTTCAAGGATGCTGGGGAGTGCTGTGGAGGAAAAGCTAGGAGCAAAGCAAAGAGGAAACACATAATTTTGCGCAAGAAAGGGGACAATGAAAAAAAGAAAAAGAAAATTCTTTTTGTCTTTTTTTTTTTTTTTTTTTTGAAGGAATAGAATATGTACACATGTGGGAAAAAGACTTTTTTTTTTTAGTTCGTGGGTGAACCATTTTGACCATTGTGTGTTTGTAAAGCCAACCCAAGATCAAGTCATGTTCGATCGAAGTCCGGATTGCTCGCTTAAATGTTGTCACCGCGGTGTCCGACAAAAATTGATGTCTAGCCCCAAGAGATTTGTCGTTTATGGAGCTTCAAAAGACTTTCGATGCCGAGATAAGGGGTTGTTGATTGAAAATCCCCTATAATGCCCTTGATGCCAATCTTGTATAGCCCTATGATAAATCGCCTTTTGATGTTGACGAGAGCAATCCCCAAGAGAAGATTATTAATACCAAGCTTCGAGAGATTGCTAAGCCCCAAATGTCATGGGCTTATCCAATTTGTAGATGGCGGGATGTGGAGACCTTTCGGTGTGAAGCCTCAAATTTTCTTGGAATCGGCTTAGCATTATGTTGGGAGCGGATGGCGCTATTGGGAATAAATCTTGAAGGTGATCTCCTTCTTTCTCTTATTTGGAGATGGATGGCCCTTTTTTGTGGTTGATACCCAAATGGCGGAAGGTCCATGTTGAAAATGTAGTACGGTCTTCGGGAGACGTCTCATGGGAGATGGTGATGTTGTTGCTGATGATAAGGCCTTGGTGTGATAAAGTCTCGAACGGTATGTTTGCTCGAGTCTTCTTAAGTTGAACCGACGGCGGATCTTCGGATGCAGCCTGTGCTTTTGATCTTGGAGAAGGGGTGCTGTATTGCAGAAACATTGGGATTGGCCGTAACTCTGTCTCTAGATTTAACATATTGGCATTGCCCGCCATAACTCAGCCGGGTGAGTCTAGCATATTGAATCTTTTTCCTTTTCTCTAAGACTTCCTTCAGAATCTCGCTGTGAGTTCTAACAAGAATCATCAAATTCATTCATATCATCGGAGCCTTCATTTAAAACCAAGAGGCCTTTTGACTGGAAGTGTTGAGGGACCATTGAAGTTTGATCCCTTTCATGGAGCCATAAGACTACTCCCAAATTGCATTGCTCGGGTACCACTGCCCAGAAGCTTGTTAATTGCGAAGCCCCAATATTGCCCTTTGCTTGTATTACTGTAATGCCGTAGCCCAAAAGATTGTAGATTGCGAAGCCCCTTGAGACCTTTTGGTATAAAGCTTCAATGTTGCTGGGACATTGAAGTGAATTGCTTCTTGCCGAGGGAGCCTTTAAGACTTGACTGTAGCCCCTAGAGTACCATCATTGATTGCGAGAAAGGTCCATCCTTGATTGGGGGAACGAGCACGGTCACACATGACAAGAGGGTTTTTTGACATCCCTTTTGAGAGACTTTGAGGATAGTCTCACACATCTTTCTCGAGTATAGCCCCTAGGGGTTATTGATTGTCAAATGAAGCAAAAGAAGCCCTTGTTCTTGAGTCACATAGCCCCTAGGGCGTCACCATTTGTTGAGCAAAGCAAGAGTGACTCATCCTCGTGCGAGGGAAACAAACATGAGAGGACATGGCAAGAGCTACTCCATTTCTCGGGAGCCTTTCGGCGTACTTTAGAAGCACATACTTGCAGAAGCTTTGAAAACTGAGACACATGTTGTTGCTATTTGCTGCCCAAGCCAATTGACTAGCTAGGGATTATTTGTGCAACCTCGTGCCCTTTTATGATGGGCTCGTTCTCGGATGGGTCTTGGTTACCACGGGCCTTCTTTTCATGAACCAAAAAATGCACACTGCTGGAGAATGATGCCGATAACCCAAGACAACCTTTGATGGTGCCATATCTTGTCGAGCCTTTTGCAATCCCAAAGTTGACTCGGTGGGAATTGATTTGTTGGGGAGATCCAATGTAGAGCTTGTGCAGTTGTCTTCCTTAGAGGCCGGAGATCTTCATTTCTCTTTCCCTTCTCTCTCTCACTCTCTCATTTTTTTTATGACGCACCCTGTTTTTTGCCTAGACCGCCCTTTCGGGTTTTCAATCTAGCGGGCATCTCTTTTGCGTCTTTTTTTTTTTTTTTTTTGACTCGATTAATGAGGAAGTGTGCATTGACTCTAGCTGAGGAGATAAGACATGTGATTTTGCGGTGAAGACCTTTTGTCACTAATGATGAGTGACATTGACTTGACTAGGGAAGTAGCCCCTAGTGTTGACTTCGTGTATATTTTTTGAATGACTCACGAAGGCAAGTAAGTCATTAAGAGAGAAGAGAAAGAAAGCCCAAATTTGATTGCAAGAAATTGGGAGTATGCAGAAAGAATAGAAGCCCTAGACTCAACAAGGAACGGAAAGTGATTCCAAATCTAGGAAAGTTGTTCAATCTTGAGGTGATTAATTCATTGGCAAATGAATCGTACAAAGATGTCTTGATAAGTTCGAGATGAAGGCCGATCACCATAACGCGCTAGGGCTAAACATATCTTCTTTCTTGCATGAGACCGGACCCGAAGGTTGCCTACGTTACTCCAGTGTAGAGGCTCAGGTCACCGTAGTTCTTGTGGATGCTCCATTCGCCGTGATGAATTGTTGCTTCGTCGTGATTGTTGTCGATGTTGCTTCGTTTGGTGGGATGATGTTGTTGTTGTGAACTTCTTTGAATGGGGGGGGGGGTTTTTTTTTTTTTGTGCTCTAACTTTTGCCTAGGTTGATTGAGGATTTCAACCTAGCGAGCATTTTTTTTAATCCCCTTTTGAAAACTTTGCTTCATGATCATTGCTCCACCTTTCTTTGTATTGATTTCATCGTTGTTTATGTCTTCGTTGTTGATGCCGTCGTCGATGTTTAGCCCCTAGGCGTTCAAGCGATGGCCTTCATTCCAAAACTTGTTTAGACATTTTTTCATCATTTTGCCAAGAATTAATTGAACAACTTGGAAGAGTGTATGAGGACAAGAACGACTTTTATTTGATGACTCAATGGACTCGAACATTTAACATTGGATGAGAGAAAACATTGATGCACACTTAAGAGGACTTTTGACTCTTTTTTTTTTTAATCCTATTTCTAGGCAGAGAAAGAGAAACGGAGATTGTTGTTGTCGGCCTTGTAGCATGATCTCTTGTTGAAACCCCATTTCAAATCTGAGCCTCTTCCTTGATGAGTTCTTGCATGTTCTCACTCTCTGACTATTGTTCTTCACCCACGGTAAATTCACCATTGTCAATCGAATCTTGGATGATGTCGCGGAGGGAGAAGCAATCCTCGGTGAGATGACCGCTGCATTGGTGATAGTCACACCACTTGTGGTGGGCATGGTTGCGACGTAATGGTTGTGGTTGCTTGTACCCTTGGAGAGGAGAAATTTGTCCCTTTGCTTTGAGATCTTCATAGGACTTGGTGACGGTCATACCTTGGAGGGGAGTGTAGACACGGTCGTTGGTAGAATCTTTGTGACTTTTGAGAGACGAGCCACTTGAACATGCCTTACCGTTGACCTTTGCCTTGTTGTCGGTGAACTCTTGTAAACGGGCCTTAAGTTCGGGCACTTCTTCCTTGTGAATTTTCCTCTCGAGATCAAGACGGTCTTGCCACAAATCATCCTTGCGGTGGGCATCCTCGACAAGTCTATCTATTTGTTCCCCCATGGCTCTTATTATGTTGAAGAGCCTTTCGTTGGACACGGAAGTATTCTCACCCTTGTTGTTGTTGCCGTTGGAAGCCATTGGACCTATTGAGAGAACACGTTCGATCTTAGGTTGGACCCACAAACACCTTTTGAGTAAAAAATAAATTCACCCACAAACAAAGGGAAAAAAGACTCAACCACATAAGAAAAATGACTCTTTTTTTTTATTTACAAAAGTCGGAAGGACGTGATCCTTTTTGGGGTTTCTAGAAAAATAGTGGAATCGTCACACTAGTATATAGACCTTCTCGCGCTCCCATATACTCATCGGATTCCACCACGCTTGTGAATCCCACATGTGTCGGGATTAAACTAAATTAATGTAGTAAAGCATACATGCGGGAACGGATTTTTTTTATTAGCGTCCATTATGACCACTTGGGGACGGATTTTTATTTCGTCCATAACAACGAGTGGCATGTATGATTTGAAGACATTAATTTAGGGAAATCTCGGCACATGGAAACCGACTTGAGTCACGGAGTGTTAGACCCTAGACAAGAATTGTGTGGTTTGTGCTCGGCTTAAATATGAGGCTTAAAGGTCACCCCCGGCATGTAGTCGTGAACTACGCCACGGGCTGAGGTTTACCGCTTCGGAAGAGTCAAGGTCGAGTGGAGCTTGAAACTTCCTAGGATGGGCCTCGACGGGTTTGGGGTTGGACTTGTGCGACTCGATAGTGAGCAGTTGATAAGAATTGTGCGCGTAGTGTGAGGTCTAACAAGTGACAAATTATTTTATTTTTCAAAAGAAAAAAGAAATTGTTGGGTATGCTTATTATAAACCACTCCTATTACCTAGATTTGATTGATCCCATGACCTAATTTTATCTTTTGTGGACTTTAGGATATATTGTAAGAAGTGTTAAACTTCATTTTTAGAATAGTCCACTTTGATAGTATAGGCTTTAGATTGATAGGCTGAAAATTTTCTAAGTCTGGAAATTTAGTGGTCAAGACCTTGACCGTGAATTCACTTGACCATGGTAGACCACCTGACCATGGAAGACCACTTGACCGTGAATCACTTGACCGGAAGTCAGTGACCGTGAGCTTTGTGGCATATCTTGACAGGTTACATTTGACCCTCGACCGCAAGCCACTCGACCGTGAGGCCTTGACCGCAAATGATGAAGTTGTCCAAGAACCCAAGTTTGTTCAAACTTAACCATGGTCAAACTATGGTTAGTTTAGAACGTTGCAGAACTTGGATCCCAAGTAATTCAAATTTGAATTCATCTTAGTGGGACCACCTCTTATCTGCAAAAAGGACAAACTCAGATTGAGCTCCAATCAGAATTCAACAGCTCATTGTCCTTCAACTTGGAGCCCAAGTAAATCCAACAGCTATTTTCTCATTCAAGGCTATAAATGGCCCTTAAGTTCTTCATTGAACACAGCTGAGATTCTAAGAGAGAAATTGCTGTTGAAATACTTGGTGATTGAAGATCATACTCAAGATTTCCAGAATCCTTTGAATCTTCAAAGAACTCACCTTCAAACCTTCAAAGATCTCCAGCAACATTCAAGTCATCTCAAGCCTTGTAACACTTAAGATTCATTAGGCTCTACAATCACTTAGATTTTAAAGAGCTTCTGATTCTTACACACACTCACCCCAATTGATCAATCACATAGATTGCATCAAAAGGGATACACTGGTCTAAGTCTAGGATTTAATCTTCATAGAAAGTAGGTGTTGATTCAAAGCTTCATCTCTGTAATCTGTACACTCAAGAATCAATATATACCTCCATTCAAAATCCAAGACTGACCATCTTGGTAAAGGACGTAGATCTTTTAACAGATCGAACCTTTCCAAATACTTGTGTCATTTTACTTTCTGCAAATTTATTTTCAAGTATTGTTCATCTTGTTCTTCACATGTTCATATTAATCTTGTTTGTCTTTTAGTGTTTGATCTTTCAGATTTAAGAACAATTGTGAATTGAGTTTGTTTGTTTACCACATTGCCTAAGTTAAAATCTAACTAACTTATCTTTTGCCAAAAACTTCTAAAACAACAACTTTCAATCTCTCAACCATCTGACCGCAAAACTCTGACCGCGCATCCTTGACCGCATCTTTCTTGACTGGAACTACCTGACCGTGAGAAAGAATTCACTTAGAGATTTTTATCAAAACAACCTTACTTTAAAACTATCGAAAACTTCCGCTGTGCATATTACATCTTGACCGCACGGTTTATTACTTGACCGCAAAACTCAAGATTGTAAGCACTTGGTTGAATTTTGAAAAAGGGTTGAAATTTTAAGTAGGCTATTCACCCCCCCCCTCTAGCCTCCTTTCATACCCTTGTTGTGTCTTTGGGACCAACAAGTGGTATCAGAGCAAACACCTTTATAAAACTTCTATTTTTCAAGCTTAACAGCTTGGGTGCCGATTCAAAATGGCAAGTCAGAAAACTATGGCAACGGTTAACTTCACTCACGTTCCAGCGTTCGACGAAGATAATTTTGACGTATGGAAGCACATCATTCTAACTCAGTTCTACTCCATGGACGAGCAACTTGGTGATTGTCTTACCATTGGACCATACTTCCCAATGAAAGCCAATCCGGATCCAGAAACCAATGGTGCAAATCCGACTATCAAGAAACCAAAAGCTGAATGGACCGATGAAGAGAAAAGACTGGTTGGAATGGATGTGAAAGAAAAAAGCATACTTCTAAGTACCTTAAGTACGTTACAGCGTCGACAGATCATGGAATGTTCTACTGCAAAAGAACTTTGGGATGAAATTGAAGATTACATCGAAGGAGATCAAGCTTGCAAGGAAAGCAAAAAGTTTGCAATTCAAATAAGATTCAACAACTTTGCTAAGATCCCCGGTGAATCACTAAGAGCCACTTATGATCGTTATTGTGAGATCGTAAGTACTTATACAGCACTCGGAAAGAAGCTTACCAAGAAAGAAATCAATGTTAATTTTCTTGCCGCTCTTGGTTCGCAATATCTACACAAAGGAAACACTCTTGAATACCAAGCTACTAGATGACATGTCTCTCAGAAGCCTCTATGCCAACCTCAAGGTCTTTGATATCAAGCTTAACAACATTGCTGAAATGGAAGGAAAAACAAAGAGCTTATTGTTGGTTGCTCAAAAGGAAGAAGTGATCGAGGAAGAAGATCCAAAAATCTCCACATCAGATTTACTTGATATGGATGATGATGATTTTGCTATGTTCGTGAAAAGATTCCAAAAGTTCAGAAAGACAGCAAGACCCGGATCAACAAGCAAATCTCCAACAAGGTTTTCAAGGAGCAGCCCTTCAAAGAAGAAAGAGAACTTCAACTTCTCCAAGAAGAAAGAAGATCTTGTTTGCTTTAATTGCAGGAAACCAGGTCACTTCGCATCAGAATGTCCAATTCCCAAGTATGAGTACATGAAGAAGAAAAGCAACTTCAATCCAAGATACTCAAAGCAAAAGGGGATGGTTGCTGAAGAGGACTCTACCACAAAAGAGTTAGCTACCTGGATAGAGTCAGACTCTGATGAAAGCGATGAGGATTCTGAAGAAGGTCACATTTGTTTGGTCGTTCAGTCCGATGATGAGGATGATAATAAAAGTCGTCGCTCACCAAATGAAAAACCCAAACGGATAAGTTATACGGCCGATGAACTTGCTGAAAAAGGATTCCTAACTCTGGTTCAAAAGAATGGTGATCTTCTATTTTCAAGATGTGATGTAAGTGCAGCAAAGAAGGCTCTACTAAACCCCAAAGTGAAGGAAGTTCTGTCTACCACACCTCAAGTCAAATTTGACATTTCCCCCGATGAACAAGAAAAGATGTTTGCAAAAGCTGAACAGGTAATTAGTAAATTCTCTGGCATGAAGGAAGCTTTAGCACTTTCAACTGAAGAAATTTCCCAGCTTAAGACGGAGAAATCTCTATTAAGATCTGAACTCACCCTCCTTAAGGAGCAGATCAAGAGTATGACTCCTCTTACTGATCGAAACCGTTTCTTAGAAGAACAAAATTCCATATTTAAGGTTAAAAATGAAGAGTTGGTTGCTGAGATAAACGACCTGAAAAGGATCACTAATGAGTGGACCAATTCTCGTGTCACTATGGAACAAATACTAGAATCCCAAAAGTCTAGTGGTGATAAAGAAGGCTTGGGATTCCAAACTAGTGACAACTTTAAATGTGCATCTTGTTTTGAAAGAGATGAGAAATTTACCCAGCAAACTTTGGAAGGGTCAAAAGCTAAACATCAAGAATCTAAGGGTAAAAGACAAGAACCAAAGAAGAAACTAGAGTTCCACTATGTCTACCCTAAGCATCAAACTGGAAAGGCTTCAAAGTTGAAAGAAAAATCCATGGAAGATTCTACCTCAGAGGAATACTCTGGTAAGGTACCTGGACACGACCGCGCATCAACCTCAAGATCCGGTCGAGTAGCCTTCCGCGGCATGTCGACCGCAAACAGAGGTCATGCGGTCAAGTTCAAGAAACTGAACTTTGTTCAGGAGAGATCTTCCATACCAGTTAACGATGTTGTGCTCAAGACCTCAACTAAGTTTGTTAACCCTCAGTTGGGTGGCTTCCACCATTGTTCTGTGTGTGATGATTATGGTCACAAGGCTGCTGAATGTCTTTTAAGATTCACACCTAATCCCAGAAGGCTTAAACCCCCTTTTGTGAGGCAAGTGTGGGTTGTTAAAAGTTGCTAACCCTTTGGACCCAAAAGAATAAAAAGGGGACCTTGTTCTTAAATGTTTATTTTATAGGTCCTCTGCTTAATGGCTGGACACTTCAAGGATAAATCAAGTTTATGGTATCTCGATAGTGGCTGCTCAAGGCACATGACCGGAGATATCAATTTATTGGAAGATGTCCGTGAAGAAAAAGGTCCATCAGTAACCTTCGGAGATAATAACAAAGGAAAGACTGTAGGATATGGAGTCATTCGAAAAGGAAAAATCACCATCCAAGAAGTCTCTCTAGTTATTGGACTACAACACAATCTACTCTGAATTTCTCAGTTCTGCGACAAAGGATTGCAATGCCACTTCACTTCAAATTTCTGTCTCATCAAAGATGGCATATCCGGCGTCACTTTGCTCAAAGGGATTCGTAAGAAAAATGTTTATGTTGTTGATTTTAATTCATCTTACATTTCTTCTAATCTCTGTTTTGTAGCAAAAAATGTTAGTGAGAATAGTTGGTTGTGGCATAAAAGACTAAGTCACTTAAACTTCAAGTATCTCTCCAAGATTGGTAGAGAAAATCTAGTTCGTGGTCTACCCAAAGTAGCTGATCACCACGATGAGAAGTGCACAGCATGTCAACTAGGCAAACAACCAAAAGCGTCTTTCTCCAGCAAGACGACACCTTCAACTTCTAGATGTTTACAACTACTACATATGGACCTGTTTGGACCTGTTTCTACCGCAAGTATTGGAGGAAATAGATATTCCTTAGTTGTGGTAGATGACTACTCAAGATATATGTGGGTCGAGATGATGAGCTCCAAAGATGATTGTTATGACATTTTGACCGCACTCTTTAGACAGCTCCAAACACAAAAAGAAGATGATATCGTTAGTGTTCGATCCGACAACGGTACAGAATTCAAGAACAACGGTGTTGCTCAATACTGTGATGATCATGGTATTGACCACAACTTCTCTGCTGCTGGAGTTCCACAACAAAACGGTGTAGTGGAAAGAAAGAATAGAACGTTGAGAGAGGCCGGAAAGACAATGATTGCTGAAGCAAAGCTACCTCAATACTTTTGGGCTGAAGCAGTCAACACAGCATGCTTCACTCAAAATAGATCCCTCATCAACAAGACCTACAACAAAACTCCTTATGAACTTTGGAGAGGAAGAACGCCCAACATAGCATACTTCAAGATATTTGGATGCAAATGCTTCATACTCTACAACGGTAAAGAACATCGAGGTAAATTTGCTCCTAAGGCCGATGAAGGTATATTTATTGGGTATGCTAAACACTCAAAATCTTTTCGTGTATTTAATAAAACCACTCTTAAGATAGTAGAATCTGTCCATGTTACCTTTGATGAACATTCTCTCCTTGAGCCACATATGGCTCCAAATGTTGCTGATGATTTTGTTGAGATAAATGAGACAGGTACAACTCAACCTCAAAATCAATCAACTCAAGGAAATCCATCTAGCTCAACTGCACCTCCATCTACCTCATATGAAGCACCAGAAGCTACCTCATCTGCTACTACCTCAAATGGAGTTGAAGTTGAAACACCCATCAATGTGGAAGAACCTATCCCTCAAATTACTTATGATTGGGATGGCACAAATGATGTACCACTAGAAGATTTACAACCACCATCAACTCAACCAGATATACCTCAAGAAGTTCGTGAGGTTAGAGATCACCCAATTCAGAATATCATTGGTGATTTGCATTCTGGTGTTCGAACAAGAAGATCAAACTATGATGCACTTACCGCATTTATATCTCAAGTTGAACCCAACAAAGTTGATGAGGCACTCCAAGACTCAAGTTGGGTTGTTGCTATGCAAGAAGAGCTCAACCAATTTGAAAGATGTAAAGTTTGGACCTTAGTTCCAAGGCCTCAAGATCAAGGAGTGATTGGTACAAAGTGGGTGTTCCGAAACAAGATGGATGAGAATGGAAGCATCATAAGGAACAAAGCTAGGTTGGTTGCACAAGGATATAGACAAGAAGAAGGCATTGATTACGATGAAACTTTTGCCCCCGTTGCAAGACTTGAAGCTATAAGGATATTTTTAGCTTATGCCTCTTTCAAAAGATTCAAGTTATATCAAATGGATGTGAAGAGTGCATTCCTCAACGGTGAACTTCAAGAAACAGTATTTGTTGCTCAACCGCCTGGATTTGAAGACCCCAAATTTCCAAATCATGTCTACAAACTCCGTAAAGCTTTATATGGACTCAAACAAGCTCCACGTGCATGGTATGATACTCTATCTAAATTTCTCCTAGAGAAAGGCTTCAAGCGTGGTAAGATCGACACAACTCTATTCATTGCTAAATATCATGATCAAACTTTATTAGTTCAAATATATGTAGACGATATTATTTTTTGGTTCTACTAATGAATTGTTGTGTAAGCAATTTGAGAAACTAATGAAAAGCAAATTTGAGATGAGCATGATGGGAGAATTAACATTCTTCCTTGGACTTCAAATTAAACAATGTGCTGAAGGCATCTTCCTCAATCAAGCAAAGTACACAAAGGACCTTATCAAGAAATTTGGACTTGAAAATGCAAAGGCATACGACACGCCTATTTTTGGCACAAGATTCCTATTTGGAATAGGTCTTAATTGTGTATAAAACCCCCAATTCGGCCAGACCATATTGGCAAGTGCTTTTGTGAGTCTCAAAGAGTTTGAGAGAGATTTTATTTTGTTCTAAGATATCATTGATTGAGGAACAAAATAATTCACAAATAAATTCCATATAATTCTTTATTAAATTGTGAAAGCGTGTTTTACAATTATTGGTCTAGCAACCAAGATCAAAGAAGCTCCTTTGATATTCGTTCGAAGTGTGGATACCGCTAGAGGGTGAAAATCATCATCTTCAAGGTTCGTGTTCAAGCTTTGTGATCATGATCAAGTCTTCAAGTTTCTCCACCAAAGACCAAGAGAAAAATTTGATAGCCATCAAGGGTTAGTTCATCCTTTATTCATCTTGTTGTATTTGATTTAATCATATGAACGGATCCATGGCTTTGGGTTTCATAAATTTTAATTGCTATATTCCGCTGCGCATGTTACTACGAAACCCAACAGTGGTATCAGAGCCCCGTTCATGTTGATTATTTCAATACATAATCATGTTGTGTGTATATAAATTGTTTATGTGCCTAGCATGATTTGAATATTGGGATTATGATGTTTATGTGGTCTATGCGTTTATGTGGTTTATTGTTTTATAAACTTTAATCGCACTGTTCAATCGCAATTAAAATTATGATGGATTTAAAATTGTTTGGATTATCAATTTTTGATTGGATCAAAGTTTTGATATTCTAGGGATTCAAGAATAAATCGGTTATTCAAGGTTTTGATAATCATGGTGATTGGATCACCAAGAACACAAAATCCTAATTGAATCGGGAAAAACAATTTTGAGATAAAATTTTGGAACTTTAAAAATTTGGATTTTTCGCAAGGGGTCCGACCAGACCCAAGCCTTGACCCGGCCGGACCTAGGGTTTGGCGCGGGGGTAGGGTTTGGGTTTTGGGTGTGGATCTTGGTTTAAATCTCCTATTTGTTTTAGTCTTGTGATTCTAAGATTAGTTCAAGGTTTGGATGGCTAATCTACGTTCATCGAGATTGTGTTTCCCAAACTTGATCGCAATCAAAGTTTCAAAGATAAAACGAAGTTAGAATTATGAAGAGTTCATAATTGCTAAAATTGAGAAACAAAGTTATTGATTCAAAGATTGGAGATCCATGTGGAATTGTGAATGCAATTGGCCTACGTTCATCGAGACCATCTATTGCTTAGTTTCGGCCACATGGACTACTTTCTTGGTTTCTTGAATTAGTGCGGAATTGTGGTTGCCAATGGCTTAGTTCGTCCGCACTTCTTGTTGTCTTGATTTGCAGATGATGACCAAAGTTCAAATAATCTCATCCTCATAATAATAGAGAAACTAATGACACATAAATATTATGCTTAAATTAATGGAGATTAATTCAGTGGCTAAACTTGATGCGTAACATGTTTATCTTGTGTGCTCATAAATGTGTTGTATGCTATATGGTGATGAACCTTTAAAAAAGTTTTAAGTCCTTTTGCCACGCCATGATTAAAATACTTGTTAGTGCATGGGTGATTTTAATGTGGGTTCGCCCTAGCGAGGTGCATTAACTTTATCTATGTATGAGCAAGATGGATGATGTGGGCACGCCCTAGCGAGGCACATCAACCATGCGTTTAAAATGGTTGGATTTAATAAGGCGTCAAAATAGTTTTGGGCCTAGGCAAAAGATGAGATTAAACATGCTTTTGAAATTGGATCACTAAGAATCATATTGGATATGATTGACAAGAAATTGTCTACCTAATTAATTTGATTTTGAGCGGTCCGCCTCCGTGGACTCAAGATTAAATTAAAGTTGGATCTTAGCCCAATTTAAAAGAGTCTCATGAAAGGATCTAAGAATCATATGGGATATGATTGACAGGGTTGTCTACCTAATTAATTTGATTTTGTGTAATCCGCCATAGCGGACTTAGAATTAAATTAAAGTTGGATCTTAGCCCATTTAAATTATATTATACATTGGATGTATATGAAGGTTATATAATTTAGTGGGAGTATTTTTGGAAAATACATTATTTATCTCTTTAATGAGATTGGTACTTGTAAAATTTTGGAAATTCTGCATAAGTTGTAGATGGCAACTAAAATCATTGCGATTAATCCTTGATAAGGATATGCTTCAAAAGAATGGTACAAACTTCATGGATTGGATCCTGAGCCTAAGAATCGTTCTAAGGCAAGAAGATGGGTTGTACATTCTTGATGGGCCTATTCCTAAAAGAACCAATGCCGGAGTAGACAATCACAAGAATCATGAGTATGATTCTAGGAATGTGAGTTGTCTTATGCTCGCGATTATGTGCTCAAAACTCCAACAAAGTTTGGAACTTCTAGAAGCCTATTAGATAGGCGTGGAGTTGAGTTACATGTTTCAAAGAGAAATCTAGGCAAGAGAGGTATAAAACCATTATTGCATTCACTTCTTGCAAAAGGAGTAAAGGGCAATAAGTGGAACCTCACATGCTTAAGATAAAGGCTACGTAGAGCATCTTGAGAAACTTGGTTGTCCAATTGGATTGGAGCAAGCCACGAATCTCATTCTTGATTCATTGTCCAAAAGTTATAATCACTTTGTGATGAACTATAACATGTTTAGAATGAATAAGAATTTCTTCGAATTGCATTAACATTCTAAAAACTGCGAAGATGAAGATATTGGAGAATGGTTCTCCAGAGCTCATGGTTCATAAGGAAAAGGGCCAAGTGCCAAAAGAAAGGTAAGACAAGAGTTGTCAAACCTAAAAGAAATAATTATGGTTAAAATAATAACTCTAATTGATGCAATTTGTTAAAATGGCAATTGGATTGACCATTTAGAATTGTAGTCAAAATTCTGGATGATCAATAAAAGGAATGGTAGTGGGACTACCACTTGGGATATTTATGTTATAAATTAATCTTTCTAAATTTAATTATTGGGTATTGGATGCCAGAATAATTAGTAAATTGAAAGACTACTTTTAGTAACGGTTGATCTATGAGTGGTAATGATGCAAGAGTTGCAACATTATTCATAGAACACTTGTAAAGTGGCTTTACTAATGAAGTAGGAAATATTATTTTGTTATAAGATAATGAAGGATATTCATTTCTTATTTGGAATAAGAAAGGTGCTTTATTTATTATGATTTACTTCATTGTGTTATCATATAAATAAATTTTATATCCTAAATCTTGAAGAACGAAATAATAACTGAGACTATAACATAAATAATTAAAATTCTTTATGCATTATTGTTTTGATCAAATAAATGAGAAATGCATATCTAAAATTCCATGAGACGGAGTTTTAAGTCATATGATTTGGAATCACATGATTTATGCAAATCTTATTTACTTGGATCAAGACATCTTTTACTATGGTGCATTAAGAAGAAAAGCTAAAAGAGAATTTTGGTTATACTTGGTAAAACTATTCAAAAATTATGATTGGATCATGATGATGAATAATTAAACAAGAATTTGACAGTCATCATTAAAGTTGTGAAATGGTTTCACAAAGTAACTTCACTAAGAATATCATTCTAAATGATATGTCTGCGTGGAAGTATAAGAACCTTATTGGATACGGTTCGTTGGATGACAAAGTCAAAGTGATCTTCCATTATTTATTTTGGGGTTATGTATTTGAAACCGCTATGATTATACTAATCTGAATTCCATCAAGAGAGGTTAAAAGATGAAAGAAAAACTCGGTTTGCCTTTCGCAAAGATTTAAGATGGTGAGACTTTTTGAAAAGAGCTGTCTGGGACACACTTACATTTAAATCTAATAAATATATTTTCATGGGACATCCTAAGGAAACTTGAGGATATAATTTTACTCATAAGAAACAAATGGTTTGTTGATTATGATGATACTTTTCTAGATAAATGGTTTATCTCTAAAAGAATCAGTGGGAGTAAAATGTATCTCGAATGGTTCGAGACCTAGAAAATATATATTTTAACCTAAGATGGAAGTTGAACAAGTTTTCACAAGGAGTCGTGAAAAGTCCGTTCAAAAGATATACAAGAACTTGCGTATGTGATAGGACACAATCTATTGCAAGAAATATTGGATATTTCGAAATAGAAGTGTTGAGGTAAAGTTCATTTGGAATGAAGTATTTACCATCTATCGAAGATGCAATGTCAACTCCACATATTTAGATTAATGACTTGGAATCATGAAATCTAAAAGGCAACCCATGTGTAATAATCAAGTTTGGAACTTGATCATTCTAACCTAAGGTGTAAAAACCAAAGGAGAGGAATGAGTTTTCTTGGAGGAAATTTTACATGGATAGCAAAGAAATTTACTAGAATTCTCGTAGTCACATGTTCATATTTGGAATATGAAAATTGACAAAATGATGTCAAAACAAGTGTTCCCCAACGGGAACTCACTTAAGGATGTATTGGATACAACCTAAAGGTTTTGACAGTCAAAGAAAAATTCTGATAAATTATGAAAGTTGCAGAAATCCATTGGATGGATTAAAGCAAACTTGTGGGAGTTGGAATCTCCGTTTTGATAAATCAAAAAGAGTTTGACTTGATCAATAACGAAGATGAACCTTGTATATACTAGAAGATTAGTGGGAGCACAGTGATATTCCTTAAATTAAAATATGTGGATGACATATTGCTCATTGGAAACGAAATTCCTATTCGTTAGTCTGCAAAGACTTTGTTAAGAAAGTGTTTCGCAATAAAGAATATGGATGAAACTGCATATGTCCTTGGCATTAAGATCTATAGAGATACATCGAAGAAGCTAATTGATTAAGCCAAAGTACATACATTGACAAAGTCATTAGAAGATTTCGCAAGGAAAATTCTAAGAGAGGACGGTTGTTAATGTTACATGGAGTTTTCTATGCAAAGACTCAAATGTCCTGAGACAAATGATGAGCATGAGAAGAATGAATGAGATGCCATTTGCTTCGGCAATTGGGTCCATGATGCCATGATAAGTACTAAGGCGGATATATCTAATGCTTGGAGCATGACGAGTAGATATTAATCCGATAACCGGTGAGAGTCACTGGATGGCTGTGAAACAATTCTTAAAGCACTTTAGAAGGACTGAAGAATTGTTTTGATCTATGAAGGGATGGAAGATGATCTCGTCGTATATGGGTACGCGGATGCATGCTTCCAAACCGACAAAGATGATAAAAGATCGCAATTGAGTTTTATAAATAATAGTGAAGCTGTAAGTTGGAATGGTTCCAAGCAGAGTCACTAAATTCTACATACTAAATCTAAGTATATTGCCGCATTGGATGCTGCAAAGGAAGTGGTTTGGATTAAGAAGTTCATTGGTGAACTTAAGATGGTTCTTAGTATTGCTTATCCAATAGACCATATTAGTGATAATAGTGGTGCTGTTGAACAAGCAAAGGAACCTATGGCACATCCTAAATCCAAACACATACTTAGGCGTTTTTTTATCGTTCGAGAAATCGTTGATAAGGGAGACGTAAATATATAGTACCAAGTAATGATAACGTTACGGACACGCTAAACAATGGGACTTCCACAAGCTAAACATGGTGGTCATGTTAGGTCCATGGGTATTGGATACCTAGGGAATTGGGCCTAGGGCAAGTGGGAGATTGTTGGTGTTGGTGCCCTAGGCACGTTTGTTAAACGTTGTATGAGTTATCATTTATTCATAATGATAAAGAGATAATAAGATTATTATTATGGCTCGTGTTTGCTTATAATAATCTCCGTCCCTAGAGCTTGTTAAGCACTAGTATAAAGGCTAAATGATCATAGGATGATCATGTTAGATTTATGGGTACTTGTTTGGAACAAGGTACTGGACATGACCCGCGGTATGAGATTTATGTCATGGTCGACGTCATATATAATCTCATATTAGTTATGTCATTTGAATCCTTAGACATGAAGTTATTATAGTCTTCCACTTGATGAAAATTATGTTTGACATATTCAAACGCTGCCTTAACACGGTAGTTATAAGGGTATGATTGGCATAATCGGATTCACGTAGGAAGAATAATAAGCTAAATGGATTTGTCCCTCTTCGGAGAGATGTCAAGCTTGGGCCCCTCGAAGGAATGATGTTGATGAAATGTTTGGCCAAACTCAAATGGATTGATTGGATCAATGTCATTTGGATTATCAACATATTCGGAATCGAGAAAGTATTGAACAATACAAGTTGACTTGTTGACCATGACTTGTGTTCAATGACATCGTGGACAAAGGGATTATGACATGTTCTAAAAAGGAATGCGAACTTGTATCTAGTTATACTATTTGGGTAGGTATGACGGTTTGCTAGAACCTAATCATATCTTATGGAATCATGTTTGATCCCATTGCCAACTTAGTATAATCCTAGAGGGTCACACACAATAGAACGAATCTTAAATAAAAGGACTATATTGGAATTTAGGGTCGGAGGACCTCAAGGGAATTTCTGGAAATATCCTGGGCCTCCTGGTCAACCAAGCGGGCGCTTGGGTTGAACCAGGCGGGCGCCTGAATGAAGCCGGAAAAGCCTTGACCTTCTGCCCAAACAGGCGGGCGCCTGGGTGGTACCAGGCGGGCGCCCGGTATGCCGTTTGGGAATTTCCTAATTCGATTAGGAATGGTTTTTGGCACAAGATTCCTATTTGGAATAGGTCTTAATTGTGTATAAAAACCCCAATTCGGCCAGACCATATTGGCAAGTGCTTTTGTGAGTCTCAAAGAGTTTGAGAGAGATTTTATTTTGTTCTAAGATATCATTGATTGAGGAACAAAATAATTCACAAATAAATTCCATATAATTCTTTATTAAATTGTGAAAGCGTGTTTTACAATTATTGGCTAGCAACCAAGATCAAAGAAGCTCCTTGATATTCGTTCGAAGTGTGGATACCGCTAGAGGGTGAAAATCATCATCTTCAAGGTTCGTGTTCAAGCTTTGTGATCATGATCAAGTCTTCAAGTTTCTCCACCAAAGACCAAGAGAAAAATTTGATAGCCATCAAGGGTTAGTTCATCCTTTATTCATCTTGTTGTATTTGATTTAATCATATGAACGGATCCATGGCTTTGGGTTTCATAAATTTTAATTGCTATATTCCGCTGCGCATGTTACTACGAAACCCAACACCTATGGCTACTGGTAACAAGTTAGATAAAGACTTGAAAGGTAAGAAGGTTGATCAAACCTTATACCGAGGTATGATTGGTTCTCTTCTTTACTTAACTGCTAGTAGGCCAGATATCATGTTTAGTGTTTGCGTTTGTGCTCGTTATCAAGCTGATCCTAGAGAAGCACATCTTATTGCTGTTAAACGTATCATTAGATATCTATCTGGGACCATTAACCTTGGACTTTAGTACTCTAAAGATTCAGCTTTTGATCTTATAGGTTACTCAGATGCAGATTATGCAGCATGTACCATCGACAGGAAAAGCACAAGTGGAACTTGTCATTTCCTCGGAAATCGACTCGTTTCATGGGCAAGCAAGAAACAAGCCTCAGTCTCTGTATCTACCACAGAAGCTGAATATATAGCTGCTGGAAGCTGCTGCTGCCAAGTGCTCTGGATGAAGCAACAATTGGTTGACTACGGAATCAACGAAGAAAATTGTCCAATCTATTGTGACAATACATCTACCATTGCTGTCTCCAACAACCCTGTCATGCATTCAAAAACCAAACACATTGATATCAAGTACCACTTTCTCAAGGATCATGTGGAAAAAGGTAATATCCATCTAGAGTATGTGAGTACTGACAATCAAATTGCAGATATTCTCACCAAGGCTCTTGATTCGAAGAGATTTAGGTATCTTAGAGGAGAAATGGGCATGCTAGAACTTTAATTACTTGTCCATATATTTTGATTGTACTAATGTCTTATGTTTTATCCAAGTTCAACACCAAGTAGGTCACGGTCAACACCCTTACCGGTAAAGCAATCACGGTCGATGCATTAAATTACAGCAGGTATACCGACCGCATCCTTGTTGACCGCAAAATACTCCGACCGCATGAAAGAATGAAATTTGTTCAAAGGCTTTGGAGAAGCCTACCGCATGGGAAAACGATGACATTGGTTCACTGCTTTAGAGAAGCATTCATAGGCCAAGGTAATATCTTGACCGCATGAAGTCACGGTCAAGAACCTGACCGCAAAAACGAGATGACCAGGTAAGTGTCTCTAACTTAGCAAACATTAGGATCCTCCTAGTCATCCAAAGGGGTAATTTTGTAATTTCCTTTCTTCCCTTGTTTTTCATTTAATTCAAATCATTTGTAATTAATTTTATTCCCATATTTATGTCCGCCGTCACTATCCATGCATTTATGGCGAAAGGACATCATTGGTCAAATCCCTGAATTTGCAGAGTTAACCTCCCACTTCTCTGCACAAACGGCTCCACTACTTCCTTAACCTCCACCTCTCTGCAAAAACACTTTTTCAGAAACCCCTTCTCTCTCTACATCTCTCTACTTTCTCTCTCTATACACCCAGTTCGCTCTCTTTCTCTCTCTCGACTCTCTCTCAAAAATTCTCACTATATATATGGCTCCCAAATCTTCTCAACCTACAAAATCATCAAAGAAATCGCTAGAACTACACTCTGAAGACTCAATGGTATGATTTCTTGACCCAAAACTCTTCTATTTTTAGTTTTCACTTTTCGATTTTGGCGGGTTTTTACAACCCTTCTTATTCTAATGTCATGATTCAATTTCTGGGTTGCTATATGCTATGATAATGCTTATTCTAGTTCATTTCATGATTTCGAGTTCAATATAATGTTTAGATTCATATTCTAGTTGATATCTCTCTCAATGCCATGTTTATTCTTGAAGCTTTTTTGGTTAAATGCCCTTTCATATTCTGAGTTTATTGGGCTTTTGATGTTAAAATTGATGATATTTTCGTGTTTAATCGGTTTCTGTGTTCATTTTGGTATAACTTTTATGGATTTTCGTGCCCTAAATCGTTTTCTGGGTTTCTGGTATGAACAGTGTTCTTCGTGTTCTCATGGTGTTCTTTGTGTTCTTGAGTTTACACTTTTTGATCCTTAAAAATTCATTACACATAGTAATATGGTGTTTTTGCATGTTTTAGAGATCTCATTGAAATATTTCCAAGTGTTTTTCATCTACCGCCTTTTTGTCTACCGTATGCTAGTCGACCGCATCCTCTTGATCCTTCGACCGCATACTGGTTGACCGTACCAGTGTTGCTAACTTCTCAATCTTTTTCAGGAAGAACAGTCTTTTATACCTGGTTGTGTGATCAACCATGATGACCTTCAAAATGACGCTATTGGTCGTCATATAATTAAAAAGGATGAAGAAGTCAGGCATTCTCCACTACTTCACAATGAATCAAACAAGTCATTACCTTGCCGCTGTTGGTGAATTCTACTCTACTGCTAGAGAAGTCAAGGGAAGAGATGAACAAAATAATTCACTAAATTGGATTGCAGCTGAAGTATACGGTCAGAAAGTTGAAATTGACTACACCGACATCGCTGCCACTCTAGGTCTGGACATAGACGTTGATGCCCCCTGAGTCTCTGACTAGTGAAGAATATGATGGTCTAGCAATGAGATTGATTGGTTCTACCGATATCTGTAAGCCTTACCGCAAGACTTTTCCTGAGGTGATGAACTACATTGGTCACCTGGTTGGCCACGGTCTGCTCTGCAAAAGTGGCAACCATGGAAACTTTAACACACTCAATGGCACTTGTCAACCGCAATCTACTTGGGAAGAAAGATGAACTGGCCTAAGATTCTTTATGACTGTTTAGTCGACCACATCAATGACTACAAGAAGCAGCTATCGGAAGAGCCCCCACCAAGTATAAGAGGAACTCCAGGTTTCTCTCCATGATCTTCAAGTTCATTCCTGAAACAAAGAAGAGCCATTGGCAAAGACAAGGATGCCAAAGTCACCATCTCTTTATCCAAAGTCTTTGATGTCAAGACTATGAGATCCACTTTCCGCAACAGATTTGGTGATACTCAGTATCAAGAATATCTGGCTCGTGACCCCAAGAACCATATGTTGCTCCACACTATACCAAGGCTGCAAGAATTGCTCTGGGACTTGATGCTCCTGATAAGTCCACATCAGTTCATGATGATGATGATGAAGAAGCTGAGGACGAGGAAGAATCTAGAAGAAAGGTTAAAGGCAAGGAATTGCCAGTGCTCAACCACTCCTCCCAACCAAAACCATTGACAGGAGTTGTTATCAAAGAACCTTCACGGTTAAGTCTCCTTCCAGAATTCCTCCTGCCGCACCATTGAAAACCATGTCTACCGCTCCCATCTCCAATCAAACGGTCTCCAACCAACCGTGTCCTCTCCGACCGTTCCATCCAAATCCTTCAAGTCAAAATCTTCTGCACTCCCCGCTTCGTCTCAGGGGGAGAAATCCAAGAAAAGGGATCTTTCTCTAAGTCCCGTTCAAACAGCAAAGAAATCCAAGATTTCAAGGACCACCTCTTTCGACCGCATCTCCAGTATTTACCCCATCCGGTTCACCTACTCAGGGCGACCGTGAAGATGTTATTGAGATTGCTCCACCCCAGCGCCTGAAAAGGCAATCAATTTCTAAACCAACACTCGGTTTAGTTGATGAATCTACAGATGAAGAGGTAAAGGATGTATCTGATGATGGATCAGAACATTCTGATGAAAATGCTGAGAAAATGTTGCTGTTGATAGTCCTGACTTTAGTGATGAAGTTCCAGCAAATGTTGACAAGCATCCTGAGCATGAGGGTCACGGTCAAGAAGATGATCATGAACCCAGTGACCGCGGAGTTAATAGTACTGGTAATATGACCATCAGGCAATCTACTTCTGAACCTCCGGTCGATCAAGTTGCTCATTTATTGACCGCAGTGGAAATGCTTACACAATCAATCTGGATTCCCAAACCCAGATCTCAAAGCTGACCGCCAATCAGACCGCTCTTCATGAAGAAATCTCTGAGCTGAAGTCTGCCAATTCAGTGCTTAAAGACCAGATTGTTGCTCTTCCCTCTCAACTGATTGAGAACCATTAAGGGGGAGAGAGAATACGTATCAAAGGCTATATCAGATGCCCTCTCGGTCAAGCAGGCAGTAGCTCTTCGAGGCCCGGTCAAGCTGGCAGCTCTACTTCTACCGCTCTTATTGCTCCAAGTGCCTTCATGGTAACCCTGGACTTTATGAACAAATATTTCCTTATTCAAACAAGAGCCATCATGAAGTGCTTTTCAAAGGAAGTCTTAAAAGCCTCGGTAGAAATCTTAAAATCTATGGAGGATGTTAAAGATGAACTCTCTCTGGAAGTAAAGAAAGTAAGAATGTCGGTGGAAAAAGATGTTGATATTGCCCTAAAAACCGCTATGACCAGTCTGAATGAAAGCTTGAGTAGGAAATTGGAAGCATTCAAACAACATGATTGTCCACACCAACCGCCTCAATGACCAATCAAACAAAATTGATTTACTATCCAATCGAGCCAACACTGTGCTGAACAGGATCAACCGCCACGGTAATCTAGTTGCAAATCAAGAGGCAGAAGCAGGCCACGGTAATGTAAATTCTCAGGGTGAAGATGATGAAGATGGAGTGACCGTACCTATTCTCATTCCCGGTCTCTCCATGCCCTCTTACCGCTTTCCCTTCTCCGATCTCACTGAAGATGATCTCCATACCTTCGACCGCTTCTAAACTATCCTCTACCGCAATGTTAATCCCACCATTTGAACTGACCGTGTGTGGTCTTTGAAACAATTTGTTGATGTTTGTCTAAACAATTTTTATTTCTGTTTATTTTATTTGGGTTGTAAAACTTTAATCTCTCTTTTGTCTGCACTCCTCACGTCAATGGTTATATTTTTGTGGAGTACCTTTTGAATGTGTGTTTGATGCATTTGCATACTTATTGTTACTTTCTCTAAAAATGCATTCAAACCTTATATGTCTATCTTGCTAGGATTAGAATTTTTTTTTTCTTTCTTCTTAGGCTGATAGAAATCTATGACACTGGCTTAGAGTGTGCATTGACTTGGGGCATGAAATTAATAAAATATTATATTTTTGAAAACATGTTATTACCAAGTACAATGAATTAGCCTTTGTTATAGTAGGTAATGGTCTCAATCAAATAGGGGGAGATTGTTGGGTATGCTTATTATAAACCACTCCTATTACCTAGATTTGATTGATCCCATGACCTAATTTTATCTTTTGTGGACTTTAGGATATATTGTAAGAAGTGTTAAACTTCATTTTTCGAATAGTCCACTTTGATAGTATAGGCTTTAGATTGATAGGCTGAAAATTTTCTAAGTCTGGAAATTTAGTGGTCAAGACCTTGACCGTGAATTCACTTTGACCGTGGTAGACCACCTGACCATGGAAGACCACTTGACCGTGAATCACTTGACCGGAAGTCAGTGACCGTGAGCTTTGTGGCATATCTTGACAGGTTACATTTGACCCCCGACCGCAAGCCACTCGACCGTGAGGCCTTGACCACAAATGATGAAGTTGTCCAAGAACCCAAGTTTGTTCAAACTTAACCATGGTCAAACTATGGTTAGTTTAGAACGTTGCAGAACTTGGATCCCAAGTAATTCAAATTTGAATTCATCTTAGTGGGACCACCTCTTATCTGCAAAAAGGACAAACTCAGATTGAGCTCCAATCAGAATTCAACAGCTCATTGTCCTTCAACTTGGAGCCCAAGTAAATCCAACAGCTATTTTCTCATTCAAGGCTATAAATGGCCCTTAAGTTCTTCATTGAACACAGCTGAGATTCTAAGAGAGAAATTGCTGTTGAAATACTTGGTGATTGAAGATCATACTCAAGATTTCCAGAATCCTTTGAATCTTCAAAGAACTCACCTTCAAACCTTCAAAGATCTCCAGCAACATTCAAGTCATCTCAAGCCTTGTAACACTTAAGATTCATTAGGCTCTACAATCACTTAGATTTTAAAGAGCTTCTGATTCTTACACACACTCACCCCAATTGATCAATCACATAGATTGCATCAAAAGGGATACACTGGTCTAAGTCTAGGATTTAATCTTCATAGAAAGTAGGTGTTGATTCAAAGCTTCATCTCTGTAATCTGTACACTCAAGAATCAATATATACCTCCATTCAAAATCCAAGACTGACCATCTTGGTAAAGGACGTAGATCTTTTAACAGATCGAACCTTTCCAAATACTTGTGTCATTTTACTTTCTGCAAATTTATTTTCAAGTATTGTTATCTTGTTCTTCACATGTTCATATTAATCTTGTTTGTCTTTTAGTGTTTGATCTTTCAGATTTAAGAACAATTGTGAATTGAGTTTATTTGTTTACCATATTGCCTAAGTTAAAATCTGACTAACTTATCTTTTGCCAAAAACTTCTAAAACAACAACTTTCAATCTCTCAACCATCTGACCGCAAAACTCTGACCGCGCATCCTTGACCGCATCTTTCTTGACCGGAACTACCTGACCGTGAGAAAGAATTCACTTAGAGATTTTTATCAAAACAACCTTACTTTAAACTATCGAAAACTTCCGCTGTGCATATTACATCTTGACCGCACGGTTTATTACTTGACCGCAAAACTCAAGATTGTAAGCACTTGGTTGAATTTGAAAAATGGTTGAAATTTTAAGTAGGCTATTCACCCCCCCCCTCTAGCCTCCTTTCATACCCTTGTTGTGTCTTTGGGACCAACAGAAATAAAAGCAAATAAGCACATAATTTACAACTTTTGAATCACCCGTGTGACCGATAAAATAAAACAGAGAATAAAAAGGTGGTTTTGTGCAGGCCCGGTGCCCACACTGTCAAAACTGTCCATTCTGTTCACTGTTTCTGTTTCTGGGAAATTCCCAGAAGCGCGCGCATTCAGATGCCTACTCGGGGAGGTGCGCGCGTTCGACTGAGAGGAGTGGAGGCGCCCGTTTTTGGGAAATGCCTGCAAGTCAGCGGGTTCAAGGGATTGCCTTGACCCTAAATTATAGAACTTTTTCCCCTGCAGTAAACATTAGCACAGAAACATAGAATTGAAAGACAAGATGGGAGGCGGGCGATTCTGGTAATTAGGGTCAAACGCGCGCGCTTTAGGCCAAGAAGGCCAGAGGCGCGCGCTTCCTACCCTTTTTACCAGAATGCCCAGAAAATAAATAAAAGAACACCAAAAATGAAAAACGCAAGTTTAACCCTCTATATCCCCAGCAGAGTCGCCACTGTAGATACCCCGGGGGACCACGGCTTGGCTAGAGCGCGTGAATTACCTAGGATGTCTACTTGATTTTAAGAGTCGCCACCTATGTTTTAGAGGAACATAAGAAAAGCCTAAAAAGAGTCAATTTTATATACAAAACCAGAATTCGGGAAAAGATGGGTTCGGAGGTTAGGTGACGGAGTGGGAAGTACTTAAACACCCACTCCGCCCCGCTTACGCGGGTCTTGCTACTTTTGGTGTTCTAATGTTAAATTTCCTTCAATTTAATTAAATAGAAACGTGCTAACAATTGTAATGAAAAGAAAAGGGAAAATAAAGGAAAAATAAAATAGAATTGCTTTATTTATTTAATGATAAAGATTACATGTAACAAATAATGTTAAAGAATTACATTAAGAGATGAAGAGAAATTAACATGGTGAATTAAAGTTAAGATTAAAATGTAGGGAGATAACCTTAACTAGCTTCAATATGTGAAGTAGTCATGTTGGTCATATCCCATTAATGGGGATTGCATACATCAAGAAGAAGAAAATAAAGGAAGAAAATGGAGTTGTACCTTGAGAAAGAGGACTTGAAACCTTGACTTGAAAGTGTTGTTGTTGTAATGAAATTGTTGTAGAACAATTTGTGTAGAGTCTTGTTACTAAGAACTCTTGTTGGGAGAATTTGTGTATATGTAGTTTGTGAATCAAAGTTTTGGTCCCAGGTCTTGTGTATAGTTTTTGTAGAGAAGATGAAGTTGATCCCTTTCTAAGGTGGAAGAAGATGGCTTTTATAGGTAAAAAGAGGAGGAAAGACTTGGAGGGAAATTGGTCAATCCATCTGAGATGGAGTTGACCAATCACAAATAAGATAAATAAAAATAATAAATAAATAATAAAGAGAAAATCAAATATTAATAAAAAGAAATATTTTTGTTTTAATGAAAGGGCTAGAATAATGGGATTGGGAGGTTATAAAACTAGGAGGGATGAATGTGGATGTAAAAAAATGGTTTTTTTGATCAAGAAAAGATGTTTGTAAATAAGAAAAGGGAGGGAAATAAGGTGCAATCCGTTACTGCCATAATGGGAGGCGCGCGGGTCCCGCTTTAGGGTTGAGACGCGTGCGCATCCCGATAACACTTCCGGAAGCGCCCGCGGGAAAAAAAGACAGAATGACAGAATGACTCTAAAAGTTAACTCTGTTATGCAGTTTAGTCCAAAACTAACGGAATCAGTTAGGAACTTAACGGAAGTAACAGAAATTAACAAAAACAAGTTAAATAAAAAAACTATATATGCAATCGGGGTAAGAGGTCCAAGGCGGGGTGTCTACAACTCCATGCGTTCCGGACTAAGGTTCCTTAGTTTGACTTTAAACAGAGATTAAGAAAATGTAAATGTTGTGATGCAGTAAAAACTGCAGCACGAAAATACAAATATTGCTAGAACAACAATAAAGCCTAAGAAGGCTGGTAGAGGGAAAAAAACCCACAATTTCAATATTTTTTTTATTAATCAAAACAAGGCTCCCTTTCACTCAATACATCAAGCATATTTATAGGATAGAATTGTAAACTAAAAGGACTCATTAATGAACCTTAGACTGACTTTCAAATACTTAAACTCTTGACACTTTGACTTCTAAGATAAAAGGAATGAATCCGATTACGATACTTATCACTTTTTAAATGGAGAATACTTATCACAAAAAATGCTCCAGAATATGCCACCAGAATATTATTGCATCATTCTCCCCTGGTTTAGAAGAACTCGTCCTCGAGTCTCCATTTTCGCTTCTTGAATCTGTAATCAGGCCGTCCACCATTTCCATATCATAACCTTATCGTGTGTGGGTAGGAAACATTGAAATTTTTAGTGATAAATGAAGAAATTCATATAATAGGTTCACGTCTATTATCTGCACTGATAGCATTCTCCCATTGCAAACAATTGCTAAAGGAACTTCTCCATGCATATAGCTTACAGTGCAAATAGTAGTTGTTTCCTTTCCCAAGAAAAATGGATCACAATATTCTTGAAGAGGCTTCAGTGCATATAGTTCCAAATCTTCTGGCCTCATTGAATCTGAATTATTTTCCAAGCCCATAAAAGTTTGAGAATCCTGATTACCTAAAAAGTTTGGGCAGAATTCCTTTGTAGTGCGAACCTTTTGGAAACCCATTACGTCATCTTCCTTCTCTTTCATAATTAGATATCCATCCTCATCGTACTCATCGTAGATCGGAGATAGTTTCCAATCTACTTCGCATCCTTGAACAGTTAAACTCGAAGTAGAGACTATGTCTTCGAACTTCATTGAAGTACCGTAGATTATTTTTTCATTTTCAACAGTAACATCAACAACTCTCTTGTTGTTGTGGTTAGTCCTCGGTCTTCCGTTCAAGTGCAACATATTATTTTGCACTGAGGAATCTCAGCAGG
Source organism: Campanula takesimana (assembly GCA_026119855.1). Classification (NCBI taxonomy): domain Eukaryota; kingdom Viridiplantae; phylum Streptophyta; class Magnoliopsida; order Asterales; family Campanulaceae; genus Campanula; species Campanula takesimana. The sequence continues at coordinate 379,414 of JAOWBW010000953.1, read as the reverse complement.
ATCCACCGCTCTGGATCTACCGCTCTTGATACCAACTGATGCAGTAAAAACTGCAGCGCGAAGATACAAATATTGCTAGAACTGCAATAAAGCCTAAGAAGGCTGGTAGAGGGAAAAAACACACAATTTCAATATTTTTTTTTATTAATCAAAACAAGGCTCCCTTTCACTCAATACATCAAACATATTTATAGGATAGAATTGTAAACTAAAAGGACTCATTAATGAACCTTAGACTGACTTTCAAATACTTAGACTCATGACACTTTGACTTCTAAGATAAAGGGAATGAATCCGATTAAGATACTTATCACTTTTTAAATGGAGAATACTTATCACAAAAATGCTCCAGAATATTCCGCCAGAATATTATTGCATCATGTTGTGATAACAGAAACTATGAGAGAGAAAGTGGGTAATTAACTTTTGTTGTGAAAATAACAAATAAGTCTAATTGTCCATTTCAAGTAATAAAGCAACTAAGAACTTTAGGTTTAAATAAACAAAAAAAAAATGTTAAAACTTTAGTTTGAGATGAAGAGATTATAAATTTTGTTTTTGTTCCTCAAACGACGTTAAATTATTGTTAATTGTCAATCGTATTTATGATGATAACTTTTTCATAACATTATTATTATTCTTATATTTAACCAAGCTCTAATTGGGTATTGAATTTAATCCTACTAGTGGGTAACCCGTGTTCTGTACGGGTAACTAATTTTCTATTTTTTTGCATTTTATTTTTTTTATATTTTTATTTAATAAAGTAGCATAACAGTTTTTTTATAATATAAATATATTGTATATGAAAAATAATTTTTTAATTATAGTTAACTAAAATAGTAAACATCATCTTAACTAAAACCATTAATAGTAAAAATTAATATATATAATAATATCAATAACTAATATTATTAATAATACTTATTAATATTTATAGTAACTATTATAATTAACTAATACTATTAATGCTAATGTTAACCTATATAGTAACTACTATGATTAACTAATACTATTAATAGTAAAAATAAATATATAATATAATTGTTATGATTAACTAATACTATTAATAGTAATAGTTAATTTATAAAGTAACCATTATAGTTAACTTGTATAGTAACTATTATTGTTAATTATACTATTAATAGTAATAGTTATATATTATAGTAACTATTATAGTTGACTAATACTATTAATAGTAATAGTTAACTACTATAGTAACTATTATAGTTAACTAATACTATTAATAGTAATAGTTAACTTGTATAGTTAACTATTATAGTTAACTAATACTATTAATAGTAATAGTTAACTTGTATAGTAACTGTTGGTCCCAAAGGGGCAACAAGGGTGTGAAAAATCGCTAGAGGGGGGGTGAATAGCGTTTTAAAATTCTTTTCAAACCCTTTTGCAATTCAATGGCAAATGCGCACAACTCTTATTTTGGCTAAGTATAGCGCGCATCAAGAGTGTGAAATGCACAGCGGAAATTTAAAGCAACTCTGCGCAGGGTATACTGCGCAGAGATAAAAACGCACGCGCTAAGATTGAGGCTAAAGAGTGGCGCAAAAATTGTTCTAAGGCAAATGAGCAATAACAATTAAAACATCAAAGTGTAGCATTCTGAAAGATCAAACAAAGCAATTCATAAAGAGTTAAGCAGGAAATATGCAGTAAATATAATGAACACACTATTTGGAGCGGTTCGATCGATGAAATATCTACATCCTCTACCAAGATGGTTAGTCTTGGATTTCTAATGGAGATCTTATAATATGAGAGAGTATTACAAATTACAACATTCGAGCTCAATACTAACTGAAGATCTATTATCTATGAAGAACAAATCCTAGACTAAACCGGTGTATTTCAAGAAGTTAGATCAAAATGATCAAAGCTTCAAGAGGTGTGTGTGTGACAGAAATTCTGGGCTCTATGAATATGAAAGATAAAGAGCACCGAGAATTCTGGTGATATAGGGCTTTTCGATTTGAGCAGGAGTTTGAAGGTTTGAAGATCTTGAAGGCTGTTCTAAGGAATCTGGAAATTTTGAGCAGCAGTCTTCAGATCTTCAAGGTCTCTCAATGAAGCATGAAACTCGATCTCTTGAAGCATGCAAGCTTAAGAAACTTGGAAATGGGAATGAGCAGGCTATTTATAGCTGAGCTTTAAGAAAACTAGTCGTTGGAGCTCTGAGCAAGGACGATGTGCTGGCACAATATGATTGGCGCGCAGGTGTCCTTTATAGCCGTTAGGGCTCTGATCAAAGATGATGACCTGGCACAATATGATTGGTGCGCAGGTGTTTTAGAGCCGTTGGAGACTGAGCATGAAGACCAAATTCAAAAGCTTCTTCTAGAAGGTTGACAGCTGTCTTCACTTGAGATATTTCTTTGAAGCGTGTCTCCACCAATGGTTTTCCTGAGTGTGCTTATTTTGTCGTTTGTGCACACCTCAGTACTCTTACTCAATCCAAAAAGCGTAGTTTTGTCATGTCGCTTTCCAAGCTTCTAGAATGTGAGATCAGGAGATGATGAATTTGACCAATGTTGAGTGTCCGCGCACAAAGGCATGCGCATTGCCGACGCGCATGGATGCTGCGCATGGGAAGCATGCGTACCATGCTTGGTCACTAAAAGATCTCTTTAGAGATTAGGGAACAAGACCTTAAAAACTGAGCAGTGTCAAAAGCTGCGCAAGATATCTATGCGCAGTGACGACCTGCGCATAGAACATCCTGCGCAGTGAAATGAATCCTGCTTAGGGAATCTTCGATCCTTCATAGCTTCAAGTCCTATAATCTAATCCTATACTATAAAAAGTACATGGCTAAAAATTGAAGTTATAAACTTCTTTACATGAGGTCCTAAAGTCCATAAAAATACTCATAGGTGATGGTATCAATCAATTCTAACAAATGTAGGAGGGTTAAGTGATAAGCATACCCAATAATCTCACCCTAAATGATTGATGCCATTACCTACTATAGCAAAGGCAATTCATTGTACTTGATAATAACATGTCCATAAAAATGTGAATGGTAAATCATGCCTCAAGTCAATGCACACACTAGCCAGTGCTATAGATTTTTATTCTATCCAAAAGATTAACTTACAGTATGGGAAAGATAGAAATATCATCCAGCGCATACAAATAATATGAGATGTAGTTTTAAGTATGCGTTTAAACTGAATGTTTAAACATCATGTGTAGAAAACATGAGCCGTAAAGATTATGCGCATGAGTTTAAGTAATAATGCCATCAATGTTCTACAAACGAATGGTTTGAATTGAACAAGGTTTTGTGAAAACATAATGATGCATTCTTCTCATTAAAACTTGGAAGGATTTTCAGTTACAGAGTACAAGCTAAAAAAACAAAAGAGTGCGCACAAAAACAAACGCGTATGAAATAAAAGCGCATAAAACATACTATGCGCAACAAGAACAAAAAATCTCAAAAAGTAACAAAATACTTACAAAGGAAGCCTAGTCTATGTTGATCCGGTGCAGGGCTTCGCGCAGCTCATTCTGGAGGCTGTTGAACTTGTTCATGAGTTCCACCTTTAAATCTTGAAATTTGTCCTGGAACTCAACAGCTTTGCCAACGTAAGTGTTCATGCCTCTGCGCATATCGGCATTGTCATCCACCAGCTCTCTGAATTTTGCTCTGCTGTCCGTCATGATGGTAGTCTGCGTAGCTTCCAGTCTTGTGTCGGTATGGAGGCGCTGAGTGTTGACGCTGGCTTGAATATCTAGCATTGCGTAGTCGATCTTGTCATTGAACGCAGAAGAAAAATTTGTCATGGACTTGGTAATGCATTTACGCACTTCTTCAATATTAATCTCACTTCCATGCGCAGAGCTTCCTTGTCCAATCTTCTCCATCTGAGGTTGAAGATCATCAAATCCTTTAAGTAACCCATCTGCGAGGGTTTTCTTTAGCTTTTTCAGTATGTACCTGAATCCACACCATCAATCGCTCCAAAGGTGCACATATTATTGAGTAGTGCGCTGACATTTTCGAGCTGGGCGCTGATGGTTCTCAGGGAGTCCAGGATAAGTTGATCCAAAGTTATAGGAACTTGTTCTTGCGCCTTTTCTTGCGCAGGCTCAGAGAAATGAGCAGATGGACTTGCCTCCATCTTAGCACTCTCCGTGCTTTCCTTTGCCTCCTTTGCACTTGCCTTTGCTTCCTCCATCGCTTTATCCCACTTAATGGTATCAATCTCCAAACGCTGCATATCTAGACGTTACAACAAAGCAGTTTGAGCGGTAAGGAGTTGATTCAGCTGCAACTGCGTAGCGACTTGATTTACTTGAACAGAGTGCAAGGCTTGCACGATTTGACGCAGATCATCCGAAGAGGAAGTAGGAGTCTCTGGAGCTGTAGATGAAGGTTTAACTGGAGAAAGATCACTGCTGTCAGAGGCTTGAGAGCGGCGCTTCTTCAATCCTTTTGCGCTGCTGCGCACCTTCTGCTTTAGACGAGAGGAAACATGTGCGATATCAGCACTAGGGACAGCTTTTTGAGTAGCTTCGTGCCTTTGCTCCCCCTGAACTGCAGCATCATCTGAATCACCACGAAAATCAGCATTGCGCTTCATTGTGGTTGGCTTTGAGGGAGCAGGAGCTGGTAGGATCTGCCTCTTTGAATGAAATCCCTTTGGTGGATTGAACCAAAGGAATGTCCTTGATCTTTTTGCCACTGGGCGTAGCAATGCCCTTCCCCTGCGTTTATACGCATCTTCTGAGGTTTCTTGCGCAGCATCAGGTAGAGATCTACCTGCACTCTTTTTGGACTTGGCCACAGGAATTGGGCCTATCCAAGGTTCCTTGTTGGGAGCGAATCAGACAGCCAGATTTCATAGTATTCAGTGTTACCGATCTCACTGCGCAAATTCTGGAGATGCACTCGGGAGTAGTACTTTGCGTCACAAGACTGCTTCTTGATTGACTGTTCTTCAACATAGGTGGCCAGTTCGCCATAAGTCAATAAGAGTTTAGTTAGCAATCTGCAGTGAGTTCGGTATTTAGTCTTCCCTGCATTCAGCTTCTTGTCATAGCTGGTCATTCCTTTCACAATCTCATTGAAGATAATCTGCGGCCAGTCGAGTTGAACTTCGTTGAAGATGGCACTGCTTTGAGATGAAGTGCCCATTATTCCCATTCTTGCAGTTGAGAGAATCTCCAATGATGGTGCACAGGTGATAGATCACCTCACCAAATTCCTTTCTGTTATGCATTGGCCACTTCTTGTTTAGAGAGGGAATGCCAATAAGCTTCTGTGCAAGTGCATTTTGGTGAACCTCATCATAGTTGACTGAAGTGTTATCAACATTGAAGTTTAAGAGACTGCGAATGTGGTTAGGATGAACCATTACATCACTGCGCTGTACAGTGGCCATGATCATTTCCGTTGGCTTGCCTTCAAGTTGTGCCGGGACAACTCTTGCTGTCTTGAAGAATTCATCTACAAGCGCATGCACTATGAAGGGTTGATTAAGAGTGAATAACGGAAGAATGCCAGAGGAGCTGAGATGGCGCAGCAGACGACGACCAACTGCGTCTAGAGAAAGATCTGCCTGAATTAGTTCCCAACCAGGTATGAAGTAAATGTGTCCCTGCGTAAAACAATAGAGAGAATTAGACAACCTATTGCACATGGAGCTGTGCGCATTTGCAAATAATGCAGATATACCTTGGCACAAGTTCCATGATAAAAAAAAATTTATGCGCAGAAAATAGGAAGTGGATGCGCATAAAAAGAATACATACGCAGAAAGGGATCATGCGCAGAGAGAATAAATACTTGTAAAGAAGTGTGCGCAGAAAATTAGATAAAACTTTATGCGCAGAAAATTATGCGCAGAACACAGATACTTGGGAATAAATTAAGGGATTTTTACGAATAAGTCCCTTGGGGAAGATGGTATTTGCCAATAAAACCACAACATTTCATAATCTACCTTAGGGTCCTTGGGTTGAAATCAATTTTACCAATAAATCCCTCACCCTTTTTAAATGGCAAAAATACCCCCAGCCCAAATAAAATCCTATTACACCTTTAACCATTGACCACCTACTAGACCTTTGACTTTGACTGAGGTCCGCCACCTACCGCCGCCACCAGCCGCCGCCGGCGCCACCACCTGCTGCCGCCGCAGGACATCCACCCGCCGCCGTCAGCTGCCATCTGCTGCCGCCGCCGGACCTCACCCACTACCACCGCCACCAGCTGCCGCCGGCTGCTGCCGGACCTCCACCCGCTGCCGTCAGCCGCCACCAAACCACCACCCGCCGTCGTCAGCCGTCACCTGCTGCCGCCGCCGGCGGACCTCACCCACTGCCGCCACAACCATCTGCAACCCCAAGTATTATAAATAAAAATTATTTGCTCTTGGGGGGGTTTGAACACAAGACCTCTTGGTCTTGACTAAGACTCCTAACCACTATGCCAAGCTTCTCACTTGTTCTAATAGTAGACTATTATATATTTAACACTACAACCTCACATTTGTTGTTTTGTTTTTTTTTAGTTGAGAAATGAATATCCCATTTATTATTATATTAAAAACAGAGAAAAATTGATAACTAAGAAATGAATGTACCGGTTCTTATACTCAAATTCATATGTGAATAACTGAGAAATGAATGTAGCAGTTCTTCTACTCAATTCATTTGAATAACTGAGAAATGAATGTACCAGTTTTTGTACTCAATTTCATATGTGTATAACTGAGAAATGAATGTCTCATTTATTATATAATTAAACTGATAAATTCAGTCATCATTTGTGAAAAATGAGAGGTGATTTTATCAATTTTTATTCAATTATGAATAACTGTTAAATGAATGTCTCAGTTATTATATTCAAATTCATGTGTGAACAACTGTGAAATGCATGTCTCAGTTATTATAATGATTGTGAAAAAATTGAGATATGAATTTATCAGTTTTTAAAAATGAAAAATGAAAAAATGACACAACTGTGAAATCAGTTGAAAAATGATTTTACAATTGAAAAATGATTTTTTTTTTCTCCCTAAAATTGTGAAATTAATTGAGAAATGAAAAATGATTTTCTCAAATTTGTACTTGTGAAAAATGAGATTTTTATTTCTAAAATTTGAATTATGTGTTGAGTGTACTTGTTTGATTCGTTTTGACGACACAATTAAAATGGTGTTCTCGGATTATTTTTTTAATTTTGATTTTGAGATATTACCTTTTAAAATTTGAGGGGGAAAAAAAAAGAAAAGAGAAAAAAAGTAGGGAGGGAAGAGAGAGATGAGAGAAAGCGCAGCGCTTAACGTGTTTTTTTTTTTTTTTTGTCCGCTACCTGACTCACGTACAATAGGGAATTGAGGGGCATTTTTGTCCAGCGAAAATCCAAAGGACTTTTTGGTGAGTTTCCATAATACATGTCCTTATTGGTCGTTTTCATTTGGATGAGGGACTTATTGGTCAAAGCCTCATAAATTAATTGTTAAAAAAAATAAGAAAGAATATTTAAGAATATGAAGAACACCCAAGAACACCGAAAAACAAAAGTTGACAAAATTCAACAAAAAATACATCGAAATGACGGCATGGACAGGATGAAGTCAACCATGTAAAAAGTATAGTCAACAACATTAAAACAAACCCAGAAATTCAGAAAAACAGTTCGTCTGCCATGGAAGTAACAGAGCTCAGAAATTGACGAAAAACACGTGTAACGACCATTGATCATGAAATAAACTACGTGGAGAAGTAGATCAGGTAAAAACGAACACAACACACCGATCGATTCAAAAATAGTTAACAAATAAGAGAGAAATCGAAAAATGGAGTATGAGACCTCCAAGAACAACAATGGCGAAAAGTAAGGAGTTATAGTGAAACATACCATGTCATTGACGGTGGAATGCCTTGATTGTTGTTCTAGTTCTTCTTCGTTCTGAGAGTTCCCAGGATTGGAGTGAGAAGAAGAGTCGGAGATGATGATTTCAGGTTGAGTTTTAGTTTTCTTAGGCGCCATTGAAATGGTTTGAGAAAAGAGAATTGAGGTTGAAGATAAAGAGCAGGAGATGAAAAATGAAGGTTTAGAACAGAGGTTAGAGAGAGGGAGAGAGAGAGAAATAGAGAAGAGGGAAGTAGAGAGAGAAACGGTTTAAGTAGGAAGGAGAGATTAGGCGCACGATAGCTGAGAAATATTTGAGAAAAAGTGCAGTGGCGCAGGATAGCAATACCACGTGTCACGGAAGGGAACGCGCGTGCAGGCCTACGCGCGCGTGTGAGTGAAGTCTTAAGCCGGTCACTTTCAAGTCGACTTCCTCATAAATGCTGAGTCAGTGAAAGGACGGGCGCACGCTAGCAGGGTGACGTGGCCCAATGGGGGACGCACGTGCGCAGTCATTGCGCGCGCGTTGTGTCAGCGAAGAGAGGCTGACGGCTGTCGCATCACCTTCCTCATTAAATTGTGAGCAGACATTCGCGAGGTACGCTGTCATTAGTCGCAGTTTGCATTAAATGACAATGGGACATGCGTAGGGGTAAGAAGGTAATTTCCCAAGAAAATTCAAAAAATAGAGGCGCGGGAAAATTTGAATTTACACAAGTACCCTTGTGACTCAGCGTTGACTTTTCAGTCAAGGACCTATATGCAAATTCTAATGAATAGAACACTTACTTGTGATCCACGATGATTTGGACATGGGTAGTCATGCGCAGCGCATGGATAGCGCAGAGATTCTATAAATCTCAGAACTGTTGTTTCATGCGCAGACATTCGTTTCGCAGGTGTTGCGCAGGGCGCAAGAAACTTAACCTATTTTGTACACTTATCAAGCAAATACATTAGTATCAATAAATTATATGGACAAGTTAGCTGAGATTAAGCATACCCATTTCTCCTTTCAAGAGACCACTTGTTAATTCTTGAGGAGATGATATTAGATGTTGATGAGCTTGGCATTAGTGCTTGGCAGGATTGGAAACTGCTATGGTGGACATATTATCGCAGAGAATTTGACAATTCTCTTCATGAGTTCCATAGTCCACAGGTTGTTGCTTCATCCATAAGATTTGGCAGCAGCAGCTTCCAGCAGCAATTTATTCTGCTTCAGTAGTGGAGATGGACATAACAGCTTGTTTCTTGCTCGCCCATGCTACAAGTCGATTTCTAAGGAAATGACATGTTCCACTTGTGCTTTTTTTGTCAATGGTGCACGCTGCATAGTCCGCATCTGAATAACCTACAAGTTTAAAGTTCAATCTTTGGTGTACCAAAGTCCAAGGTTAACAGAGCCAAAAATATATCTAATACATTTTAAAGCAGTTATGTGCGCTTCAGAAGAATTAGCATGATAGTGCGCACAGATCCAGTCAACATAATATCTTGGCCAACTAGCAGAAGATAAAGGAGAGTTAATCATACCTCGATATAGTTTGATCAACTTACCTTTTAAGTCTGTTAAATTTGTTGCTGGTGGCTATTGGAGTGTCGTATGCTTTAGCATGCCCAGACATCTTGATCAAGTCCTTTGTGTACTTTGCTTGATGTGATGAAGATGCCATCATTCAATTGCTTGATTTGAAGTCCGAAGAAGAATGTGAGTTCTCCCATCATACGCATCTCAAACTTGCTTTTCATTTGCTTTTCAAAGCGCTTACAAAGTAACTCATTAGTAGAACCAAATATAATATCATTGATATAGATTTGAACGAATAAAGAATGATCATTATACTTAGCAATAAAAAGAGTTGTATCGATTTTACCGCGCTTGAAGCCTTTCTCTAGCAGGAATTTTGATAGAGTATCGTACCATGCTCTAAAGCTTTCTGAAGTTTGAAGACGTGATTTGGAAATCTGCTATCTTCAAATCCAGGAGGTTGAGCTACGTAGACCTTCTCTTGGAGTTCACCGTTGAGAAATACGCTCTTCACATCCATTTGATAAAGCTTGAATTTCTTGTGAGAGGCATAAGCTAAGAAAATTCTGATAGCTTCTAGTCTTGCCACAGGCGCAAAAGTTTCATCATAGTCGATTCCTTCTTCTTGCCTATAGACTTGCGCAACCAACCTAGCTTTATTCCTGGTGATGCTTCCATTCTCATCCATCTTGTTTCTGAACACCCATTGAAGTGCTAAATATTGGATGAGCTTTTCTTGCACTTCTTGCATAGCATCAATCCAGCTTATAACATGGAGCACTTTGTCAATCTTCTTTGATCCGACATAAGAGATAAACGAATGCTACACCACAAAGTTTGATGCTCTCGATGTGCGAACCCCTACATTTAGATGATAGGAATACGAAGATCAATGGGTATTTCATTTGCTTCAGTATCAGAATCTCTAAGTGTGATTTGCTGAAGCGGTAAAACATCATGCGCGAAATAAGGCATCTGCGCATCAGTTGTGATTACTTTCTTGCGCAGCATCTGAAGTATGCGCATGAGATGGACTGATTCTGAATCTGCTTGAACTACATTCTGCGCAGGAATAGTGTTAATGCGCACCTGTCTAAAAAACTTAGCAGAAGCATCAGAATCATTTGGAGCCAAATATGGCTCAAGGAGAGAATGTTCATCAAAAGTAACATGTACAGATACTATGATAACTAGAGATTTATTCTATTATAATCACGAAAAGCTTATAGGATGATTGGCATACCCAACGAAAATACCTTCATCTGCTTTGGCGTCGCATTTACCTCTATAGCGTTTGCAGCCAAAGAGCTTGAAGAAAGCAATGTTGGGCGCTCTCTCTCTCCATAGATCGTATGGAGTATTGATGTAGGCTTTGTTGATGAGGGATCTTTATTCTGAGTAAAGCATGTACCGTTGACAGCTTCTTCCCAGAAATACATTAGAAGTACTGCTTCTACTATCATTGTCTATCCATCCTCAATCAACGGGCGATTCTTTCCACAACGCCATTTTGTTGGGGAACTCCAGCAGTAGAGAAATTGTGAAGAATACCATTTGTGGGTTCTTGTTGGTTCTCACAATATTGAGCGACATCATTGTTCATAAATTCTGTTCCGTTGAAGTATCGAACTCTAACGATGTCTTCTGTGTTTGGAGATTTCGAAGGAGAGCAGCCAGGATATCATTGAGATACCACAGGTTGGTCCAATATTCGCGGTAGTGAGCGGTCCAAACACATGAGGTGAAGCGGTTGTAAGCGTTTTGACATTGGAGCAATCTTGCTGGAGGAAAACTGCTCAGGCTGCTTACTAAGCTGGTATGGTGCTTATACCATTGCTAGCAGCATTCACTTATGTTCTTTGCTACAAAACAAGGATTAGTAATAGAAAATATAGCGATAAGATTAATAATATAAATATTGGTCTTACGAGTCCTTGTGAGCAAGGTTAGTCCAGAAACGCCATTCTTGATATAGCGGTGCGTTGAAGTGAAATGGCATTCCAGACCTTTATCGCATAATTGTGATATGGAGAGCAGGTTGTTCTTGAGACTATCTTATATGATGAGTCCAAATCCAATTATGTGCCCTTTGTTGTTGTCACCATATGTTACTGAGTGATCTCTTCCTTCATGCACATCATTAAGAGTGTTGACATCTCCAGTCGTGTCTAGAATTCACTGTCGATACCAACTGAGCTTGAGAGTGCACAGTGAAGTAGATCTATTCTGCTTGTTGAAACATTGACTTGCGCTCTACAACAGAGTTATCATTTAAGATCAGCAGGAACTTTAAGAGATTCCTTGCGCGGCTGCGGAGTTGGTGATGACGCAGCTTTATCAGGTTAGCTCTGGCAAATAGGTACTTGCCATTCTGTCTGCTTGGTGAAGGTGTCCCATTTTCACTAGAGTGGAGGGACTTTTCTTTGATTGTCCTTGGCGCATGCTCAGGTTTCATTTCAGAAACTTCTGAATCGATGTCAGCATTTGCCACTAAGCAGAGCAGTCCATCCTCAGAGTCAGCATCGTTGTCTTCAGTGTCAAGTCTTCGTCTTTAGCTCCTTTTCTGCGCAGTTCTCTTCAGCAGCTATTCTGCACTGCTTAGATGCTTTGTGCGCAGGGTTGCTTTTCCTCGTACTCAAATTTTGGAGTAGGGCATTTTGAAGCGAAATGTCCTGGCATTCTGCAGTTGAAGCAGACCAAGTCATCTTCCTTTGAGTCTCTATGAGAGAGAATAGGAGGTTTGCTTGAGGATCAACCAAGTTTGGAAAACTCTGAATTTGATCTGAGGTTTGAGCGAGCACAGGAACATGCGAAAAGTTAGCCATTGCCCAAGATTTTGAAGCCATATTGAATCGGCACCAAAGTTGTTAAGCTTGAAAAACAAAAACATGTTTTATGAAGGTGTTTGCTCTGATACCACTTGTTGGTCCCAAAGGGGCAACAAGGGTGTGAAAAATCGCTAGAGGGGGGGGGGTGAATAGCGTTTTAAAATTATTTTCAAACCATTTTGCAATTCAATGGCAAATGCGCACAACTCTTATTTTGGCTAAGTATAGCGCGCAGCAAGAGTGTGAAATGCACAGCGGAAATTTAAAGCAACTCTGCGCAGGGTATACTGCGCAGAGATAAAAACGCACGCGCTAAGATTGAGGCTAAAGAGTGGCGCAAAAATTGTTCTAAGGCAAATGAGCAATAACAATTACAACATCAAAGTGTAGCAATCTGAAAGATCAAACAAAGCAGTTCATAAAGAGTTAAGCAGGAAATATGCAGTAAATATAATGAACACACTATTTGGAGAGGTTCGATCGATGAAAGATCTACATCCTCTACCAAGATGGTTAGTCTTGGATTTCTAATGGAGATCTTATAATATGAGAGAGTATTATAAATTACAACATTCGAACTCAATACTAACTCAAGATCTATTATCTATGAAGAACAAATCCTAGACTAAACCGGTGTATCTCAAGAAGTTTGATCAAAATGATCAAAGCTTCAAGAGGTGTGTGTGTGACAGAAATTCTGGGCTATATGAATATGAAAGATGAAGAGCACCGAGAATTCTGGTGATATAGGGCTTTTCGATTTGAGCAGGAGTTTGAAGGTTTGAAGATCTTGAAGGCTGTTCTAAGGAATCTGGAAATTTTGAGCAGCAGGCTTCAGATCTTCAAGGTCTCTCAATGAAGCATGAAACTCGATCTCTTGAAGCATGCAAGCTTAAGAAACTTGGAAATGGGAATGAGCAGGCTATTTATAGCTGAGCTTCAAGAAAACTAGCCGTTGGAGCTCTGAGAAAGGACGATGTGCTGGCACAATATGATTGGCGCGCAGGTGTCCTTTATAGACGTTAGGGCTCTGATCAAAGATGATGACCTGGCACAATATGATTGGTGCGCAGGTGTTTTAGAGCCGTTGGAGACTGAGCATGAAGACCAAATTCAAAAGCTTCTTCTAGAAGGTTGACAGCTGTCTTCACTTGAGATATTTTTTTTGAAGCGTGTCTCCACCAATGGTTTTGCTGAGTGTGCTTATTTTTTCGTTTGTGCACACCTCAGCACTCTTACTCAATCCAAAAAACGTAGCTTTGTCATGTCGCTTTCCAAGCTTCTAGAATGTGAGATCAGGAGATGATGAATTTGACCAAGGTTGAGTGTCCGCGCACAAAGGCATGCGCATTGCCGGCGCGCATGGATGCTGCGCATGGGAAGTATGCGCACCATGCTTGCTCACTAAAAGATCTCTTCAGAGTTTAGGGAACAAGACCTTAAAAACTGAGCAGTGTCAAAAGCTGCGCAAGATATCTATGCGCAGTGGCGACCTGCGCAGAGAACATCCTGCGTAGTGAAATGAATCCTGCTTAGGAAATCTTCGATCCTTTATAGCTTCAAGTCCTATAATCTAAGCCTATACTATAAAAAGGACTTGGATAAAAATTGAAGTTATAAACTTCTTTACATGAGGTCCTAAAGTCCATAAAAATACTCATAGGTGATGGTATCAATCAATTCTAACAAATGTAGGAGGGTTAAGTGATAAGCATACCCAACAGTAACTATTATAGTTAACTATTACTATTAATAGTAATAGTTAACTCATATCATAACTATTATTATGAGCTAATAGTATTAGCTAATAATGAAAATATCAAAAGTCACAAACATTTAGGATAGTGATGATGTGGCTTCACACAAATGAAGCTTTAACTTATGTTTGTCTATGTGTCAAAACCATAGTGTTGGGGGAATTGTGGTATATCTGTGCAGTTCATGCCTATACAATTATGATAATGGTGAGACACAACAACCATGCATACGAATAATATGAAAGTAATCAACAAGAAAAGAACACAATATTTGTTAACCCAGTTCGTCAACAACAATGACTACATCTGAGGGCACTGCCAAGCCAGGATATTTCACTAATATCACAATCTGTGTCTGTTTACAATAAAGTCTACCGCTCTATATCACAAGGATATAACTTATCCATGTAAACACTCCTATCACACATAAAACCCTAGACATGTTTCTACCTATCCATGGAATGCCCTTAAGGGCTAACACTCACTTGGCTCTCTTTGTGACTCACAGATTCTCTCTGACTAATTTTCTTGTGTACGTGTACAATGTTTATGGCCATCACTTGGTTTATATATGCAACACGTCCAAAACCTAAACTAAGTAGGAAATCCGGAATAATTAAATTCCAAATTCCACTTAAACAAGGAATCCCAAGGAAAATTAAATTCCAACATAGTCAAAAAAGGAATCCCATTAAATCCTTATATGACTCAAATTTAATTTCATTTTCCTTATAGGTTTTGTCTCCACAACCCAACAATCTCCCACCTAGAGACGAAACCAAATCACGTGACTACCATCTCCGTCAAAACTCCCACCCGAGAATGACTTTCACATATTGTGTCCACCACATTCGACTTTTGCCAAAAGTCTCATCACTAGGCTCCACAAGCCCATACAAACGAGTTGAAGCGAAGCGTACGTCTTCAACATAACTGCCGAAAACTTCTCTTGCCCTGAGTCTTCACTTTTCAAAGTGATCCTCTATGCAATCATCTCCGCTCGTTTGTTCCTTGTTTCTATCCACGAACCCCTATGCGATCGCGTGCCTTCACAGTCTTGGTCTTTCTGTGTACCAAGGCAACCTGTCTGCAACTGATTATGGATAACGCTCATGTTGGTCAAGTTGTCTCTCTCGCTAGCGCTAGCCTTCTCACAACTTTCTACCAACATACCGTTCTTGGCGAAATTTCTCCCACAATGGCGATCTCGGCCCCGTCCATCCTCGCATTCTAGGCAACAACCCATGCGAAACATGTTGTATGTGGTGTACAACATCATCTGCCTCACGAGCTACCAAGTTAGCTACCACGGCAATTCTCCACATCTCACAGCCGAAGGCGACCACACAACCTTCCTCCTAGCTGCTCAATGGCCAATCAAGTATCTCTTCCATCTTTGAATTCTCCTGCACATCTAGCAACTTCTGCATACCCCATACTTGCTGCACGAATTTTGTACTCTTTTGCACGCTCTCTGCATGTCTTCTGCACAAATCTGCATCTGGACAAAATCTGTATGTGCGCTACACGGAATCTACACAAAATCTACACGTGCATTGCACGAATTCTACACGAATTATGCACATCTGCTGCACGTACCCCGTATGCCTATTGCCTGTGCTTACACATGATCTGCACACCTATGCGATCAATCATCTATCAAAGTCTGGAAAACTTGAATCTTTCTCTCTTGCAACTTTCATAATCCAAATCCGTTGCCCAAATTCGCACTAACGAATTTCTCTGTTGATCAATCTCCGCCCATTATCACTGCACCCACAAATCCTTAATAACACGATCCGTCTAGATCCCTGTAATCCTTAGCAACAACCTGATTCTGCAACCCTGATCTTGGATCCATGTCCTTCTATGATTATGTTACCGGCAACCTTGACCTGAATACCTACAGTCCCAAATCCATCTGAATTTATGAAAACATTGATCCTATTTGGTCTTAGTAATCATAAAATCAAAAGAATTTCTGCAGCCCCTAATTCTGACCCGTGTTCCTGCAGCCACAATCAATCAACTCGGACAGCCCTGATCTTCCTAACCGGAAGCTCTGATACCAGTTGTTGGGGAATTGTGGTATATCTGTGCAGTTCATGCCCATACAATTATGATAATGGTGAGACACAACAACCATGCATACGAATAATATGAAAGTAATCAACAAGAAAAGAACACAATATTTGTTAACCCAGTTCCTCAACAACAATGACTACATCTGAGGGCACTGCCAAGCCAGGATATTTCACTAATATCACAATCTGTGTCTGTTTACAATAAAGTCTACCGCTCTATATCACAAGGAGATAACTTCTCCATGTAAACACTCCTATCACACATAAAACCCTAGACATGCTTCTACCCATCCATGGAATGCCCTTAAGGGCTAGCACTCACTTGGCTCTCTTTGTGACTCACAGATTCTCTCTGACTAATTTTCTTGTGTACGTGTACAATGTTTATGGCCATCACTTGGTTTATATATGCAACACGTCCAAAACCTAAACTAAGTAGAAAACCCGGAATAATTAAATTTTCAAATTCCACTTAAACAAGGAATCCCAAGGAAAATTAAATTTCAACATAGTCAAACAAGGAATCCCATTAAATTAAATCCTTATATGACTCAAATTTAATTTCATTTTCCTTATAGGTTTTGTCTCCACAACCCAACACATAGCCCCTCTCACCAACTTTAATATATTTATATATTATAGATTTCATTGTCATTTGGTCTATTAAAGCATGTGACCATAACCAACAATACCTCATCCATTAATCCTCTATCACGATAAGCTTAAGAACAAAATTGACTTTATTTGCCTTGTAATATCATACTTCTTCCCCTTTATACCTATTTATAAAGGCCAATTACCAAAATAACCCCATTGTCATGTTTATTTGATGACCCCTATTTTGGCATTAACCAACAAATTCATCTCTTACGTCTTCACCTACACTTTCCACTTTAAAAATCCGAAAAGTATAATAATTGCGCATTTGATTAAAAATAAAGTCATAACTAACTAGTAATGTGTAATTATCATGGGATTTTACTTAACCACTACTACTTAACAGCTGACACGAGAAGGTTTAGGGAGTTTGACTATACCTACTATAACACTTACACCAGTCTCTTTCAAGACATTGCGTCCATTTTGAGAGAAACCCTAACCACCCACTCTCACCTCCCAAATTCATAAAATACTAAAGGCAGCTAAATTGAGATTTTTTTTTTCCAAATAATTACCTTTTTGAATTCATATGTACCAGAATGACACTAAGAAAAATTTATGAACCAAAAAATTCTTAAATTGATGGTGGATAGTGATTTTAAATACTTTCACCATTTTATTAGTCACTATATTTCAAAATACGTGTCATTTTAAGCTTGTTCACACATATTAAGAAATGCATTACTCCTTCCGTCTCAAAATAGATGTCGTTTTGAAAGTTAATATTTGTCTCAAATACTTGTCGTTTCCCTATTTTCAAACCTTTTTTATTGTTGTATATCAATTATACCCTTAATAATGATAGTGAACTACTCCCTCCGGTCACAAATATAAGCAAAAGTAACTAATATCACACTTATTAAGCAAGTAGTTAAATTTAGTTAATTGTCTTGATTTTATAATAAAAATATATTAAAATTACTAATATATTCTCATATTAAATGTGTAATAAATATACACTTGTATTTGAAAATGAGTAATAAATTAGGGTATTTTTGGTAAAAGAGTATTAAATACAGTTACATTTAATGTGTTTTGTATTGAAACCTAACTTTTTTGCTTATATTTAAGTAAAAAAAAGCCCAACTTTTTTTGCTTATATTTGTGTCCGGAGGGAGTAGCTCTTATCTAATCATTTAATTACCTAGATAGTTGAATTACTTTAGGGGTATTTGGGACTTCTTCACATGCATTAATGACATTGCTTAATATGTGTGAAGCACTCCAAAACGACATCTATTTTTAGACGGAGAGAGTAATACATATTAAAAAGACTTATGTACCCTTAAAAGAATCCAATTACCTAGATAATTAAATACTTAAACAAGAGATAGCTCGCAATTAATGAATGCGAGTATTATTGGAAAATAAGAGCAAAGATATCTTGAAAATAGTAAAACGTCAAATATTTTGAAACAAAATTTAACTCCTAAAACGTCATGTATTTTAAAACAGATGGAGTAGGGATGACAACGGGTCGGGATCGGATCGGATCAGTCCTGATCCGAACCCGATCTGAATCCGACCCGACCTGAAATCTAAAAACCCGTGATCGATCATATCCGACCCGAATATATTAAAAGTCTATTTTTTTAAGCTTAAATTATTGGTGTAAAATTTATATTTAAGCATAATGTTGAATGTTCTACAAAGAATAGTCTAAAATTATCAAAATCCTTCTTACAAACACAAATATAGAAATACAATTTAGAAATATTAAATATATTTTATTTATATTTTAGATTAACCTTTTATTTAGGGTTCGGGTTTCGGTCGGATCACTAAAGTTCGGGTCGGGTTCAGCCGGATCATCAGCATGGTCCGAATCCGATCTGAACCCGGTCGGATTTTAGAAAATGAAAACCAAACCCTAATTTTTTGGATCGAATTGCCTTCGGTTCGGATAAGATTCGGTCAAATTGCCATCCCTATGATGAAGTATTAAATCTCAAATGCTTTATCAAATTAAAGGTGTCTTGACAAGAGGCTTATCATATGGCGCGGAATATAAGAATTTGTAATAGACAGGGGTTATAGATCTGTAATAAACTCGATACAGGTTTGTAAGACGATGACAATTGCCTTGAATGAATAATACTCCCTTTATCTTGGAAAGATAGTCATATTTTGACTTTTTGTGGTCAACAACGAGAAACTTTAACCAAACACTGGTGTCAATTTAATAATTATAATAAAATTCTAAAAATTGTTATTGATAAATCACTTAATGATTTATCAATTACAAATTTTAGAATTTCACTAAAAAATGATTAGATCGTCACCAATAGTTGGTCAAAGTTCATTTTTGCTGACAAAAAAAAAAAAAAAAAAAAAAATCAAAATGAGACTATTTTTTGGGACAAAGGGAGTATGATACAAACTTGTCAAAAAAAAATAAAAATTGAATGCTTTTTTTATTTTATTTTATATATAAACAATATCCTAACTAGAAAAAGTGGAAAAGGAAATAATGAACCACAAATTTTATCCATCGTTATTTTTATTATTGAGCCGCTCATTTACTATTTAAAGGTTCATAATTAAATGTTACTGTAAATTCACACATTCTTTTCAATAATTTCATAATAAGGTTTATTATCATTTGCCTTATGGTCAAATACAGTAGTATTTTAACCAAGTTTATCTTCATGAAAATTAAAATAAGATATCATAGAACTAATTAACTTTTTATCCACTTAAATTATTAATAGTATTTCAATATTTCATACAAGTATATCTTCTATAAATTTGAATCATTTGCCCATTTCATATTTTTCTTTAGTAAGCGTGTAAAGTTAAATTGTGAAACTTACTTTAAGACAAATAAATTATTAATTTTAATTTATTTTTCTAATAGAATAGATTGAAATTTTTAGTCATTCATTTTAAGAAGTAGGGGGCACTAATATAATTAAAATTCCATAAAATAATTTATTCTCATAAACTTGTATTAAAATAAAAATAAATTAAAATCTGCTAAAAAACAAATTAAGATTATGATTGCATTTCACTTTTTTGAAAACTTATGTTTGCCAAAATTAGGAAATACACCCTCCGTACCATACTTATTGCTACTAAATGGGAGTGTACGGGGATTAAGATAATATGATGGAAAAGTAAGTATTGTGAGTGAGTATGAGAGAAAAAATAACTTAGTGGATAGTTGTTGTAAGGAGATAAGAGTGAGAAAAATGAATATTTCAGTAAGTAGCAATAAGTATAAAACACTTAAAATGAAAATAAGTAGCGATAAGTACTGAAGGAGCGCTTTCCTAGTGAAAGTGGAAACCTGTTGAACTTGTATGTCAGTTCCAGGTTGAAAACGATGACCGGTTCTGGATATAAATACTCGTCTCTATGTTGACACGTATTGAACTCGCTAGCGGCTGCTTCTATTAACCGGGGGGTTATTTATTGTAAAACCGAAAGTTCAAAGAAAAACATAACCCACCCTTTTTACGTGTACACTACTAGGGAGTAAGCAAGAGAAATCGGAGATAAATTTCTTATAATTTGACTTTTTCGAATATTGTAATTTGACTTTAAACAGCATTATGTCATGAATTGTTAGTTGTCCTTGTAATAAAAACAAAATGAAATGAAATAAATTAGTCGGTTTATTAGAATATTTTATGATCCTTACACTCTTTTTGTTTAAAGTAAAAATTTAGTAAAAAACATGTTTAACTAAGGATTGAATTTCCAAAAAATAGCTTTTTAAAAAAATAATTACCAAAACAACAACCCTAAAAACTTATTTACCAAAGTGACACTTTTTGGTAAAACCGGAAGTGGGGGTGCCGGTTTTAATGTTAAATCCGGAAGTCCCACTTCCGGAATTGACCTTTTGATTTTTTTTATTTTTTTTTCGCGAAATTTGAATATATTTTTTTTTGAATCCGGAACTGGTATTTCCGGTTTTCAATTTTTTTTTTTTTTTTGAAATAACAAAAAACATTAAAACCCCACCCACAGAAAGTTTATTTGGCGTGTACTTAAAACCAGAACTGCCAATTCCGGTTTTGCCTTTTTTTTTTTTTTTTAATGTGAAATTTCCGGAAGTGGGAATATAACCATTCAACCATGACTTCAGTTTTTTCATAAGAGAAAGATAAAGAGAGTTTCTGAGAAGAGAAAGAGAGAAATAAAGAGGATTTTTAAGATTTTGGCAAAATCTTAAAAAAGGTTAGTTTTTTTTTTTTTTTTTTTTTTCGTTTTCTATGTTTGAAGTAAGATATTTAACTGTTGATTTAAATTTTGTTCATCCTTTTGTTATTATGCAAGTATACATATTAAATTTAAAATATGGCCTAACAAATTTGTGTATGAAATTTGCTTGTTTATGCTCGATGTTCAATTTCTTGTGTTTGTGATTTATAAAAGTGTAGTTCATTTGTTTGTTTGTTTTTTTAAAATACATGGTGATTATAATGTTAAATTAAGGTTTTGACAATTGATTTTTTCAATTCTTAGGAATAAATATGAATGGACTTCCACTTGTTTTCATGTGCTATTGGGGAGGAGATGATGAAAATCCGTTTGAAGGTGAACATTATGAAAAGGGGCCAAACAAACATCTTAGGCTAAAACTCGTTGGAGGTAAAAAAGTTGATTAAGAGGTTATGTAATGCGATTGGTGTAGATCGACATTTTGTTCAATTACAAGTTATTTGTAGATATCCTCATGTAATTGGTCATGGAGTTGCAAATTACATTCCTTTTATCATTGAGGATGATGCATGTATGGACCTCATGTTTGATGTTGCTACTCAGTTTGTTGGGATGTCTAGCTTACAGTTGTATGTTAAGATAAGTTTAGTTGATAATGTAAATGTTGATGAAGGAGAGGAAGAGGGGGTGGGAGAGGAAGACTATGGTCATGAGGCAGATAACCTTCAGATGGGTTCTTTAAGCTGCCACCGTGAGTGGGACTTTGGAGCAAGTTCATCAAGACATGTGGAAGAGGAAGAGGGAGAGGAAGAAGAAGAGGAAGAGAGAGGGGGCGAGGAAGACATAAATGATTTGTTTAA
This sequence comes from Campanula takesimana, assembly GCA_026119855.1. Classification (NCBI taxonomy): domain Eukaryota; kingdom Viridiplantae; phylum Streptophyta; class Magnoliopsida; order Asterales; family Campanulaceae; genus Campanula; species Campanula takesimana. Next base: position 357,639 of record JAOWBW010000953.1, on the reverse strand, counting down.
TGAAGAAGAGGAAGATGAAGATTATGAAGAGATGATTGACTCGTACATAAATGAAGGTCATGATGATGGATATGAAGATGAGGATAGTGCTACTGATGTTAGTGATAACGGGAGTGATGATGGGGTGAGGGAAGATTTGAGAGTGGAATTGGTTCCTTATGAAGAGCAGCAAAATCAATACTATGGTAGAGCAGAGTATCCTTTTTATCAAGATATTGGGCAAGGATAAGAGATTTATGATGATAACCAATATAAGTTTGATGTTTGGAATGCAGAAGAGGAAGGATCAGAAATTTACAAAGGTCTTCGGTTTGCAAAGAAGTTTGAGGTTCAACAGAAAATGAAGATATTTCATATTACGAAGAATCTGCGGTTCAAGGTAAAAAGAAGCACACCCAGCAAGTGGACTATTGAGTGTTGGGCGAAAGATTTCCCATGTAATTTTAATGTGAATGTGAGTTTGAAGAACGGTACGTATTGGGAAATAACAAAATACATTGGTCCTCATTGTTGCTTGGCTACAGGAATAAACCAAGATCATCCTAACTTAGATGCTAAGTTCATAGGACGAGAGGTTTTGAGTATGGTGAAGGCTGATCCTGAGTTGAAAATTGGAGTTGTGAGGGCGGAAATGCATGCACGATTTGGGAAGGATGTTTCATATAGGAAAGCTTGGTGTGGTAAACAAAAATCCATTGCAGAGGCTTATGGAGACTGGAAAGAATCTTATGGAAAGTTGCCGCGTTTGTTAGGAGCTATCCAAAAGTTTAATCCTGGAACCATTGTGGAGTATTCGAAACAAACTCGTCCTGGTACTTCATCTACGTTTGACGCTGCGTTCTGGGCATTTGGCCCTTGTCTAAATGCATTTTCTTATTGTCGTCCTGTCATTTCTGTTGATGGCACATTTATGCATGGAAGATATAAAGGGGTTATACTTATTGCCATGGGTGTTGACGCGAATGATAGTTTGCTTCCTCTCGCATTCGCTATTGTTGAGAAAGAGGACTACCGTAACTGGAATTGGTTTCTAGAGCTTGTTTGCAAACATGTTATCAGGGGTCGTGAATGTTGCTTGATATCGGATCGTCATCTTGGCATCCTTTCCACCACTGCACAGGATTCTTGGCCACGAACAGTTGTACACAGATGGTGCATGTTGTATATGAGAGCAAATTTTCTACACGGTCGCAAGGGTGTTGGCTTGAAAGATCTTTTTTGGAGTGCTGTTAGCACCACCCAGGAAAGGAAGATGCAAATGTATCTGAGGCAGATTCATATAATCGACCCTGAGGCATATAAATGGTGGGAGTTTTTGGATAGAAAAAAATGGACTTTGGCATATGATGGTGGATACAGGTATGGGATTAAGACTACTAATTTGTCAGAAGTTTTTAATGGGGTGATGAAAGGAGCTCGTGGGATGCCTATTTCAGCAATTGTTGAGACTTCCTTCTATAGGTGTGTGGCATATTTTCAAAGTAGACTGTAGACATCAATAAGGGCTATAGGGGGGGATATCACTAATGCCACACGAAAATTCAGTCACAGGCTTGATATGAAGTACCGACACAACGAGAATAAGGCCGGGTATCATCATGTTACGAGGTTTAACACTACGTCTGTCACGCCCTAGAAAATACTAAAATCTTTAAACATAAAATTTACAAAATATACATCTCCAAAATGCTAAATACCAACCCGGGCGCGTGAATTCTACTATAAACCAATACCAACAAACAATACCTCAACGAGATTATAACTCGGAGACTAGAAACAAACGCGGAAGCAAGAACAACTGTTAATAATATAAATTCCCAAAGGACAACAGTATATACATAACCCCGGACGACCACGACCTTTCAACCATATACAAAGAGGCTCTGAAGAGCAACTACCCCAAAGGCGATCAACCTGCTCAGAAGACTCCCGACACAACGGACCTCAAACGATACCACTTGCTTTCCTGGGGGGGGGGGGTAAGGAAAAACAATTTGAACAAGAAACGGGGTGAGATAAAATCTCAGTAAGTTACTAAATGCATCTACATGGCATAATATCATGCAAATCCATTATATAACTGAGCAAGTAAATCATATAACAACAAATGAGAAAGCTCCCTATCGCCAACCGTCCCATACCAGTTGGAAATAACGACTAACTCATCATGCAGCACATAAGACTAAAATAAACACATTACAAAGGATACTGAGCCAAGGTTTCACCAAACCAATAGAACAATCGTTGTGCAGCTTCAACCAATCAACCAATCAAACCATCTTCATAGTAGCATAACCAGCTGAAGATCACAACCCCGGTACCGGAACCATAACAATGTAACATGTCACAAAGGATAGGGGAGATGACACAAAGTCAAAACCCAAAACGTCTAGCTAGAATACTCACCAAAGGGAGCTAGCTCATCCCAACCAAGGCCAATATGGAAGGGGAAAGAAGGACCAATGGGCGATGTTATACTGGACTTGGCTCGTGCCATTATAACATTATCCATTGCCTGGCTCGAACACAAATAACCAGCTGGACTTTCCAATAAATGCTAGGTAATAAATACTAGCTCGATAAACAACTAAAGGTCCCAAAGTAGGAAACCATACCAATTAATCACCATAAAGATGCAAACGATTACTCAAGAAGAGTTCAACAACAATAAACACAAGAAGTTTCTCATAAAAGAGTCCAACAACGATAAACGAGATTGCTCATAGAAAGCCCAACAACAATGATCATTAAAACATGATGATTCCAGGATAAGGCACATACCAAACACATCCTAAAGATGATACTCACAAGTTACTCATAAAGAGTACAACCCAAACGGTCTCTCACAAATAGTACAATGACTATTACCAAAATGACCCTAAACATTTACTCATAAAGATATACTAGGACTGTTAACTCCCTATATTTTTACACCTAGAATTCCGAATAGGAATTCTGAATGACTACACTTTAAGGTTAATCAAACCGTAGATACCCAAATGCCAATTCACGCTTTGCATCCGTTCATAACAGACCAATTCTAAACACTCCAAACGAATCCAAAAGGTTATGACTATTAGTACATGATCACAACCGGACCAAACCCTATACTTTGGTATTCCATAACAACCTTCTAGGTAATATAAGATATCACTTAAAATCTAGACTAAGTCTTATCCAAAAATCAATTCGATTAGAACAATCACGAACACATCATAAGATGCCCAAACATTCCCAAACAATACTTAGACTAATTCCATAACACAATTGCTCACACGGAACCACTTTACAACCCTAGAGTGTTCCCCTATGCCCATACAAGTTAAATAGAATAGTACTTAAAACCTAGGCTAAGAATGCAACCTAGTCTTAAACAAACAAAAATATGATTTCCAGAAAAAAGGGGCGGGCGGGCGCTCACTTAAGGCCGGGCGGGCGCTCATTTAGCCAGTAGGTGGGCCGAAGGAGAAAGGCCAGGTGGGCGGGCGCCTGGCTCAATCCGGGCGGGCGCCCGGTCTGCGAACTGGCATGAATTCAGCTGGGTTCTTCAAAGTTTCTTACCAAAACAAACCAAATTCTTACCATTTCTCAAATACTCAATGCCAAGACTTCCAATAAGCATAATAATGAACCAAAACAACTTATAAACTTGAAGGGGATCTAAATAACATCATCTATCAACCCAAACTAAGGTTTTAAATCCCAACATTCAAAATATCACAAAAATCAATCAAAAATCCAAATGAGTTCTAAACTCAACCAAAACACCATATATATACACAAAGCATTACATAAACTAATGATGAACATTTTAGCATAAAAATGGGGGAAAAGCAACTTACTTGGAATTCATCAAAGATGACGGAATTCGACTTTTCTTAGCTCTTTACGATCCTAGCGACGATCTAAGCATTTTTCATAAAATGAGCATTAAGAAATAATGGGAGGAAGATGGTCAAAATGAAGAGAGAAGGAGGGGGAGAAACTTGCCTTCCATGGAGGAGAGAGAGAGGAATCGGGTGAGAGGGGGGGGGGGGGAGAATGCAGAGAAGAGTGGGGAAAGGGAGGGAGTAGTTAAGATGTTACAAAAAAAATATACCCTTAAGCCCCTCTACTTCTATCTTGAACAATTAAACCCCAACCAAACATCTCTCAATTAACACTAAAGTCCCTAACTTCAAACTTAGCACAATTGATCAATTAAAATGCTAGTCATAAAATATTATGAAACACTAAAATGCACACATAAATAATTAATTAAACAAATAAACAAATATTTTTTACTAAGAAAATAGATACGGGTTTTCGGGTCGTTACAATCTACCCCCCTTAAAAAGAATTCGCCCGCGAATTCAATTATCAAAAATCATCACACGCAATCACAACGAGGCTACACAATATCAATTCTCATATAGCACTCATAATCCCAATCAAGTACCTATTAAACATTTCGGACATCGATTCCATGACCCAAATAAACCCACTCATAATGAACACATACATATCTCAAGCATATTCATATCAAACATCCTTAAGTTAACTTCCTCTTTCATCCCGAATTTCACGTTCTCAAGACTATCACTTGTTCACCAATTCTGAGACATGGCTGATTTGATCCTAATTAGCATTACGCTCACCACCAACCCTTAAATCATCAACATCCATAAGTTTTACTTTTCCGGTTCATCCGCACGCATTGAGGATCTAAACATCACCCCAAGTAATCACACTACTACCCGAACAACTAAGAGAAGGGGTAGGGCTAACTATTATTGTTACCCAAAGACTCAATGATATACTCAAAATTTTTACCGTCATCAACTATCCGATCAAACGAGATTCCACTACCACACTCACTTCCCCATGAGATAAAACATAATACAGTCATAATCTTTGAATTTCTCAAACTACTTGCATTACCTCATACTTATCTTTTCGAAGAACATATAACTATCCAACATTGATAACCTATTAACATCATTTCTAAACTTGGTCCCATAAAAACAACTATATCTTGTTAAGGCGATATCAATAAAACCACAATCCATCCCTAGTCATAGATATCTCTATTTATTAACCCGAATTTTAGAATACTTACCCGAATGATCCAATAGCCACGGTTACTTTAGTTCCGCCTCTTCCCGAATTTTCCAATTACTCACTTTAACCCATCATATAGTAAACTTAAATAATGCTTACAATATAGTAATCTCTCGTACCGAACCTTATTCAATCACTATCTTCACTCCTAACTAAAATCCATACTCAAGGCCAAAATTGAAGAATTCAAATTTCTCTTAAACATAATCCTCGAGACACTACAAACTTGTCTTATTCACAACCCCAATTATACTGTAAAGATACTTCCATTAGATAATCGCATACTTAATATTACTTCCAAGAAACTCAAAACATTAAACCATCTCGAGCTTACTCAACTTCTTAAACTATGAAAAGCTAAAGAAATTTCCATCCTCCAAATGTTCACCTAAGTGACTATGTCTCCAAGGATTACCATTATAGCAGTAACTGGAACGATCCAAAATTTTCGCAATCTTTATCTTCATAATATCAATATATCACAACTTACAACTCTAAAAGATATTACAAAAGATCACTAATAATCCGAAATATTAAATAAACTGTTCCGTCCCAATTCTTTGATCTTGAACCTCGATCAATGGTTAGCCCAAATTAGTCTTTCACGTATACATTTATTAACCCAATGTTACTTAAGCTCAACAGTATTACCAACATAACAATCCAATTAGCCAGCCACATTTCCACTGACCCAGCACAAAATCATAATGTCCTTTAATATGTTCAAGTATCTATACCCAACTTCCTTTACAAATCCTTAATCCAAACGAGAACGCCACAAAGAAAAGATTCAGAACCGAGTGACAACTGTTCACTAAAACCCAAAAATGCCTTTACTATTGTTCGAGGAATTCTCACCTTCTCAAAATATGTTTAGTCCTTTAACTTAACGCGCTTATCATCATTAATGATTATAACTCCCACAATATACTCATAACTCATATTGCTTTAACCCAACTCCAGTCATGTACTAAAATGATTCTAAAAGTATCATAACTCAACTTCCGGAGTTTACTAATTCACCAATACAAGATGACAAGTACTAATTCGTCATAGCGACCTAATTGAACTCTTTAAAAATATCAAGTTTAGACCCAAAATCACCCAATTCAAAGTTCGATGAATTATATAAGACTTTATTAATTTTCAATTCACACTATTCAATCAAGCTTCCCAAACTAAACAGGGACTGATCGGAAATATTTACAAACTTAGTGACCAAAAGGAAATCTCCTGAAACACTCATCCTTAAGCTTTCTCAAATCTCTAAAACATTTTTCTTTCATGAAGACTAATATAACTTCTCACAAGAGGTGCATCCACTTATAATCCATTATGCTTCTAAGCAAAGTCACACAAACTAGTATCGAAATACTCACTTCCAATCAATGGCAACCAAGAGATTCGGGACACATAGAAAGCCAAAACATACTACTCAACTCGTCAATACCCTGAGTAGGTGACATAACTAAATCACCTTATACACCGCAAGAAATCACGAAAATTTGTATTCGAGAATACACTTCATCATAAATCACCGAATGAGGACAAACATGCGTAAACAGCACAAAACATCATCCACTTACAAAACAGACACGCCTAAGTCCTCCAAGACTCACACTCTCCATCTTCAAACTAACTAACCCCAATGGAACCACATTATTAGCGCCAATCCTATACTTGATATACCACAAGAGAAGGAACACTCGACGTCAATATCACGACTTATAACTCAACCAACTTCTACCTTAACCTCACCTTTCATGAAAACTTAGTTTTCTAAACCGCTCAAACTTGTAACACCCAAGTATTGAAACCTATTCAATATCAGAGTTCTTATTCTCTTTCAAGATCTAAAACCATTACTCTGATACCAACTGTCACGCCCCAAAAAATACTAAAATCTTTAAACATAAAATTTATAAAATATACATCTCCAAAATGCTAAATACCAACCCGGGCGCGTGAATTCTACTATAAACCAATACCAACAAACAATACCTCAACGAGATTATAACTCGGAGACTAGAAACAAACGCAGAAGCAAGAACAACTGTTAATAATATAAATTCCCAAAGGACAACAGTATATACATAACCCCGGACGACCACGACCTTTCAACCATATACAAAGAGGCTCTGAAGAGCAACTACCCCAAAGGCGATCAACCTGCTCAGAAGAATCCCGACACAACGGACCTCAAACGATACCACTTGCTTTCCTGGGGGGGTTAAGGAAAAACAATTTGAACAAGAAATGGGGTGAGATAAAATCTCAGTAAGTTACTAAATGCATCTACATGGCATAATATCATGCAAATCAATTATATAACTGAGCAAGTAAATCATATAACAACAAATGAGAAAGCTCCCTATCGCCAACCGTCCCATACCAGTTGGAAATAACGACTAACTCATCATGCAGCACATAAGACTGAAATAAACACGTTACAAAGGATACTGAGCCAAGGTTTCACCAAACCAATAGAACAATCGTTGCGCAGCTTCAACCAATCAAACCATCTTCATAGTAGCATAACCAGCTGAAGATCACAACCCCGGTACCGGAACCATAACAATGTAACATGTCACAAAGGACAGGGGAGATAACACAAAGTCAAAACCCAAAACGTCTAGCTAGAATACTCACCAAAGGGAGCTAGCTCATCCCAACCAAGGTCAATCTGGAAGGGGAAAGAAGGACCAATGGGCGATGCTATACTGGACTTGGCTCGTGTCATTATAACATTATCCATTGCCTTACTCGAACACAAATAACCAGCTGGACTTTCCAATAAATGCTAGGTAATAAATACTAGCTCGATAAACAACTAAAGGTTCCAAAGTAGGAAACCATACCAATTAATCACCATAAAGATGCAAACGATTACTCAAGAAGAGTTCAACAACAATAAACACAAGAAGTTTCTCATAAAAGAGTCCAACAACGATAAACGATATTGCTCATAGAAAGCCCAACAACAATGATCATTAAAACATGATGATTCCAGGATAAGGCACATACCAAACACATCCTAAAGATGATACTCACAAGTTACTCATAAAGAGTACAACCCAAACGGTCTCTCACAAATAGTACAATAACTATTACCAAAATGACCCTAAACATTTACTCATAAAGATATACTAGGACTGTTAACTCCCTATATTTTTACACCTATAATTCCGAATAGGAATTCTGAATGACTACAGTTTAAGGTTAATCAAACCGTAGATACCCAAATGCCAATTCACGCTTTGCATCCGTTCATAACAGACCAATTCTAACCACTCCAAACGAATCCAAAAGGTTATGCCTATTAGTACATGATCACAACCGGACCAAACCCTACACTTTGGTATTCCATAACAACCTTCTAGGTAATATAAGATATCACTTAAAATCTAGACTAAGTCTTATCCAAAAATCAATTCGATTGGAACAATAACGAACACATCATAAGATGCCCAAACATTCCCAAACAATACTTAGACTAATTCCATAACACAATTGCTCACACGGAACCACTTTACAACCCTAGAGTGTTCCCCTATGCCCATACAAGTTAAATAGAATAGTACTTAAAACCTAGGCTAAGAATGCAACCTAGTCTTAAACAAACAAAAATATGATTTCCAGAAAAAAGGGGCGGGCGGGCACTCACTTAAGGCCGGGCGGGCGCTCATTTAGCCAGTAGGTGGGCCGAAGGAGAAAGGCCAGGTGGGCGGGCGCCTGGCTCAACCCGGGCGGGCGCCCGGTCGGCGAACTGGCAGGAATTCAGCTGGGTTCTTCAAAGTTTCTTACCAAAACAAACCAAATTCTTACCATTTCTCAAATACTCAATGCCAAGACTTCCAATAATCATAATAATGAACCAAAACAACTTATAAACTTGAAGGGGATCTAAATAACATCATCTATCAACCCAAACTAAGGTTTTAAATCCCAACATTCAAAATATCACAAAAATCAATCAAAAATCCAAATGAGTTCTAAACTCAACCAAAACACCATATATATACACAAAGCATTACATAAACTAATGATGAACATTTTAGCATAAAAATGGGGGAAAAGCAACTTACTTGAAATTCATCAAAGATGACGGAATTTGACTTTTCTTAGCTCTTTACGATCCTAGCGACGATCTAAGCATTTTTCATAAAATGAGCATTAAGAAATAATGGGAGGAAGATGGTCAAAATGAAGAGAGAAGGAGGGGGAGAAACTTGCCTTCCATGGAAGAGAGAGAGAGGAATCGGGTGAGAGGGGGGGGGAAGAATGCAGAGAAGAGTGGGGAAAGGGAGGGAGTAGTTAAGATGTTACAAAAAAATATACCCTTAAGCCCCTCTACTTCTATCTTGACCAATTAAACCCCAACCAAACATCTCTCAATTAACACTAAAGTCCCTAACTTCAAACTTAGCACAATTGATCAATTAAAATGCTAGTCATAAAATATTATGAAACACTAAAATGCACACATAAATAATTAATTAAACAAATAAACAAGTATTTTTACTAAAAAAATAGATACGGGTTTTCGGGTCGTTACAACGTCAGTGGGTATTTTTGAAGTGACAACGAGACATCGGGGTGACAGAGGTGGACACGTTCAAGTTGTGAAATTGGGTGAACAAAAATGCACTTGTGGAAAATGGGTCCAATTTCATTACCCATGTTCGCATGCTATTGCGTGTTTCAAAGCGCAAAACATCGATAGTGTGGGATACATCTCAGAGTTTTACAACCTTGACTTTTACCACAAGACATGGAGGGGTACTTTTCAACCGATCCATGATGAGGCCTATTGGAACGTGGACGGTTTTGTCCCCATTTTTACACCGAACGAGGACCATAGACGCGATAGGCAAGGGAGACCCAAGTCAAGGAGATTGAGAAATACTATGGATTGGCAAGTTGCCAAAAAAAAGAATCGTTGTGGGATTTGCAAGGTTGAAATTTCTGTTTTTGACATACTTAGACTAGGATTTTGAAGGCTGTTTTTGACATACTTAGACTAGGATTTGGCGAAAAGTGTTAAAACAAATTTTGTTGTACTCTGTAAGATCTTTCTATAGGCTGTTTATTTGGTTAATTTGGACTTAAATTGAATGAGTTATGGTTGCTCAAAGTTGAGTATTTAATCAAAATCTTGATTTTTACATGATTTTGAAGGCTGATTTTAACATACATAGACTAGGATTTGGCGAAAAGTGTTAAAACAAATTTTGTTGTACTCTGTAATATATTTCTATAGAATATTTATTTGGACTTAAATTGAATGAGTTATGGTTGCTCAAAGTTGAGTATTTAATCAACAATTCAATTTAACTTGGTCCTAAATTCTCTGTTTTAGATGAATCAATACGTAGCGCAACCTTTTGCTGATCCAGGGCCGATAGATACATCAGTATTGACTTCACAGGCATTACATCGATCACAATTTATATGGGACGGTCAAGATGTTGAGCGATTAAGAATTAGACCTTCAACTAGGCTTCCAAATATATTAGATTGGAGGATAGAGTAGAAGTTAAATGATACAGGATTTTATGGGGTTCACAAATTGGGTCATTTCCAAATTGATTGGCATTTGATAGAGGCGTTGGTTGAGAGATGGCGTCCGGAGACGCACACATTTCATTTACCCGTTGGAGAGATGATAATCACTTTGGAGGATATTGGTATGCTAACTGGACTTCCTATAGACGGAGATGCAGTCATTAGTGATGAAACTTATAAGTCTAAGGATGAGTGGATTGCGTTATGCCAAACTTTACTTGGTATTACACCAACTCTCACAGAAATGAAATCCAATTCCTTGTCTGTTGCAAGGATTCTACAAGCCTTCCCTCACTTTGATGCACTTCCCGCACGCGCTGAAGGGTGGTTGGTTGAGAGGTACGCCCGAGCATATATTTTTTTATGCTTAGGAGCGAATCTTATGGCGGATTCAAGTGATAACCAAGTGAAGTTAATTTACCTTCCACTACTGACGAATATGGAAGGGATCAGAGATTATAGTTGGGGCAGTGCAGTATTGGCATTTCTATATAGGGGGTTGTGTGTAGCTACAAAACCCAAGTCAAAAACTTGTGCTGGTTTCTTGACGATTGTCCAGGTATGTCAATAATATTTAATGACATGATAGTAGTGGATTAAACATGTTGTTTATGTGACGTGAATATTTTTCCTTATAGCTCTGGGCATGGGAGAGGTTGTCTTGCACACGACCTATGAGACTGCAATTAGACATACTCCAGCAGGATGGATCGTTGCCATTTGGTTGCAGGTATACTTAAATTGATTTATTTTTCTTATGACTTGTTTAATATATTTTCAGTTTTTTAATCATTATTTTTATGTCAATTACTATATATGTAGGTGGCGGAGTCCGTTGTCCCGTACACATATTACCTCCCACAACCTGGATGGATACCGAGACCAGCTGCAGCTTTTGACCGTGGATCAGGTTGTTTGGCAGCCATACTTAGGTTTTACTCAAAATTATCAGTGCTTCCAGGGACAGCATGTGTGGAGGACGAAGGCGCCCCTTATCTGCTTTGATAGGGTGGAATGGCACCTTCCAGATCGTGTTATGAGGCAGTTCGGTATGCTGCAGAGTATCCCAGAGGATTGTGACACTAGTCAGGCACTTCATCAGATTGACCGACGAGGTCGGCCAAAGACTAACTTTATGGATTTACACCGCCAGTTCATAGATATATGGAACATACGTGATCAGTTGGTCGTTAATGGGGTGTATGGTCTGGAGGATGTGGATTACTCTCATGAGTATATGATATGGTACAGATCTATTACTCTGAGGTTCATCCAAAATCCTCTCCATAGAGTTAATGAAGGGTACATGACACATGCTATTGCCTATGAGAGTTTGGTAAGATTTATATAATGATTTTTCCATTTTTTTACAATTATATTTGCTATAATTATATTTCTTATTTCTTTAACAGATTCAAAACTTAAAACAACTATACATCTCCAACAACTGTGAGTATAACCGTGCAATTATCCGACAATCGTTGACAACGATTCGGGAAGTGCAACGACTAGATGCCCACCAAGCTAACCCCCCCCCCCACCACCACCACCACCACCACCACCACCACCACCACCACCACCGCAAGATCATGGACAAGGTATGTTACAGAGGCGAGTCAGTTACAGGATGAGGAGGAAGAAGAGGAGGATGAGGAGGAGGAGGAAGAGGAGGAGGAGGAGGAGGAGGAGGAAGAGGAAGAGGAGGAGGAGGATCTTTCAGCACCACCACCACCACCACCACCACCGGAATATCGTGGACAATGGAATGCAGAGGGGGGAATTGGAGGATTATCGAACATGTTTGATTATAATCAGTTTTCACATTCACAGATGCAAAATTTTGGTAACTTCAATCTACCAAGTGGGCAGAGCGGCATCACACAAAGAAATGTTCCTCAGACTCCAGAGCCTTCCTTCGGATTTCAGCCATATGCTGGTAGTAGTATTCCTATTCCTCCATTCAGTGTTCAATCTTATAGTAGGAGTGGTAGTACTCATATAGACCCTACTCCTTCATCGTCATCACAGCAACCACGACAACAATCATCATTACTATCTCGCTTCATTAGAAGAACAAATAGGAGAGAAACACGTCGTCCTGCAACTTACACCCCATCCGATCATCCTTGAGGGATTTTTATCTTATGTGACCGGGATGTGGTCACTATTTATGTAGTCTCTGACGATGTACTGTTTCTTTCTATATTGTTATTTTATCTATTTAAAAATTTGTGTTATTGTTATTTTAGGTTTTGTAAAAAATAGTATGGAAATTTAGTTATCATTAACTAACTGAACTTTCAAAACCGGAACTGCGAATGGCGGTTTTATCAGAAATCTCAAAACCGGAACTGTCAATGCCGGTCTTATCGAAAATCTCAAAACCGGAACTGCCAATCCCGGTTTTATCACATTTATCTCTCTTTAAAAAGATCGGTTAACTCAAACCTAACGTATCCATCCCTCCTCTATTCTTCCATCCAAACCTCCGCCCCTTGACCTCAAAACTAATTCATCTTCAAAATGGATCCATCGCTCCCCCGCTGGTATCTTGGAGGACGACCTCTTCCTGGTCATCCTGGTCAACCCTCTAATCCGCAATCTAATCTCTCTCAAATCGAACGAGAGTTAGAATCTCCACCGCCTCATATTATACCTGGTCCCGCCGGTGTCGCACAGTCCGCCATGCGTCGGCATCGCTCCGGAAAAGATCATGTCTCTCAGGGACCCCCGATGTCGACACAAGAGTCCATAAGGAGAGCGATTGAAGAGCCGGTGGAGGATGAACATTTCCAGCGCAGACCTTGGCTATCTGCAATGGAGTATCTCACTGCAGAGGGTACATATTATCCGTTGAAAATGATCAAGGAGAAATGCGATAAATATGACAGGGTGGAACAGGTATAATATTAATATTATTTATAGTTAAGGTTAATATTTAAAAATAATTGATCGTTATTTTTTTGGTCTATTAGGTTGTTGTTGTTGTCAAGGAGTGCACACGAAGTGATTCTGACTCTCTTTTTGTGACTTTGAAAGATCCTACGGATACAATTGAAGCTACCATTGGTGACAAAGTGCTTAAGGAAAGTGAGTATGGAAGTGACATAGGTGTTTGTGCTGTTCTGATTCTTAAGCAGGTATGAAATATTTTCCTTAACATTACACTCTCTAAGGATATTTTCCTTAACATTTTGTTCTAAATGTTTTGTTTTGTTGATCTATTAGGTTGTTGTCTTCGCCGTCTCACGCTCAAAAAAAGTCCTTAACATTACACTTTCCAATGTTTTTAAGGTATTCCCTAAGGATTGTTAAGTTAATTTGTTGGATATGTAATATTTGGATTTATGTCGGATTTCCTATGTGACCGGGATGTGGTCACTGAATATTTGGACTTATGTAATATTGACTATGTGACCGGGATGTGGTCACTGAATATTTTAACTTATATAATATTTACTATGTGACTGGGATGTGGTCACTGAATAATTGGATTTATGTATTATATATTTCCTATGTGACCGGAATGTGGTCACTAAATAATTGGATTTATATATTATTTATTTTCTATGTGACCGGGATGTGGTCACTAAGTGTTTGAATGTATTAATGTTGGATTTATGGAGAAGTTTATTCTATCATATAAAATCAACGTTTTCCAATTCCAGATATTCAGTTCCGGATTCAAGCAAAAAAAAAAATCTCAGATTTCGCGAAAAAAAAAAACAAAAACAAAAGGTCAAATAAAACCACAATACATAAAATTCTAAAATATTACAAAAATTTGTGAACAAGTTTATTTATTTATTTATTTCCTATGTGACCGGAATGTGGTCACTAAATAAAACCACAATACATAAAATTCTAAAAAAATAATAATCATTTCTTTCTTCTCTTTTTTTTTCCCCTATGCCTTCTCCCTTTCTCTTTTCTTGCATGGGTGGGTTTTTAAAGAATTTTTAAAATCCAGATTTCGAAAAGAAAAAAAAAATCGAAAACCGGAAATACCAGTTCCGGATTCAGAAAAAAAAAATTTCCAGATTTCGAAAAAAATAATAATTGAAAACCGGAAATACCAGTTCCGGATTCAAAAAAAAAAAAAATTCAGATTTCGCGAAAAAAAAATAAAAAGGTCAATTCCGGAAGTGGGACTTCCGGATTCAACATTAAATCCGGCACCCCCACTTCCGGTTTTACCAAAAAGTGCTACTTTGGTAAATAACTTTTTAAGGTTGTTGTTTTGGTAATTATTTTTTTAAAAAACTATTTTTTGGAAATTCAATCTTTAACTAAGTGATTAAAAAAAACATGTTTTTTTAATTGTGCGGTGATATTTTTTTAAATAATTGATACTTGTTTTAAAATAGATGATGATTTTTTTTTGTAAGAAAACTGACACTTGTTTTAAAAGGGCGGTGGCGTTTTTGTAAACAACTAGAACTTATTGAACACGTTGAGACTATTAACACATGACTTGCACTCTTTAACACACACATTGACACTATTTCACAACACCTCTAGCACTTGTTAATATATCTCATTTTTATTGTCTATAATATCAGCAGGGTCGGCCCTATAAAATTTGTAGCCCTAGGCTAACTTTTAAATTGAGGCTCTTCTTTGAAAGACGCAATCAGGGTTTTTGTAAAAACCGCAAATTACAACACAACAATTTACAACGCTACATGATTCCTAGAAATTTTTAGTAAATCATTAATCAAAATATATATCTTTTCCCATGATTAGAGTGGGGAAATTATAACAAACAAATTGATAGAATTTTCATAATAAAAGAGGGGCAAAAAAACATACCATTCTCTCTCAAAATTCAATTCAGAAATCAAAGTTGTGATTAATTAAGTTGTGGCGGCCGGTGGTGGTGTTGTGAGTGAACGAAGGATTTAGTTTTCGTCCACTACTGTCTGTTTCTTTCTCTCTCGTTTTTCTTGTTGTCGTAACAATTAGCAAACGTAAGTTTTTTTCTTTTAATTGTGTGTTGAATTCAACTTGAACATGAATTGTTATTGGGTTGGAGTAATTGGGTTTGGATGGTAAGGACTTAATTTATTAATGTATGTATAAAATTTAAATGGGCATTCTTATACATCGTATAGACAAATTTTGTGGCCTTAAAATTAGCCCATTTTTTTGTGGCCCTAGCCCTTGCCTCACCTTTTTTGGGCAGGGCCGACCCTAAATATCAGTATAAATGATTGACACTCTTTAACATTACAACAAACACTTATTACAAGTGTGAGTTTCAATGTTTATAAATGTCTGTAGAAATGTTTAACATTTTATAACATTAACATTGACAATTATTAAAAGTATTGACTTCAATGTTTGTAAATGTCAGTATGAAAGACTGACACTTTGTAACACTAACAATGACATTTACGATGTAGATATGCGCGTGCCAGTTATTTACAAAAAAATTCACTATTTGTTTTAAAACAAAACTCAATTACTACAAAAATGTTACCGCTTGTAAAGCTCGTTTTTTTAAGCGTTAAAAAACCATTTTTTTTTTTTTTACAATAACTCTAGTTTAACTTTTTTTTTTTAGGTTGTAAAACTTTCCATTCAAGGCATATACAAAATTTTATATTTCTATCCTTTGGTAAACACGTTTTCATAGTAGACCAAACATTTTAGTTTAGCCCTAACAAGGTTATAACTTCTTCTTTTTATATTTGAAGAAAAAATATTTGGTTCTTCTCCTAAGACGCTAAAATAGTGCTATTTCTGCCCTGAAATGAATATTTACAATTATTTTTTTATCAAGAGCAATCTACATATTTATTTTGAGATAGAAGAAATATCAATTACAATTTCATTGAATACAATCTCATCCAGTTGGAAACTAATGCATAAAAAAGCCCATTTGTGAGATAGCATTAAAAATTGCCAAAACTACCCCTTACTCCATCAAACCCAAAAAACACCTCCCCTCCCCTTCCCTCCACACCTTCGGCTTCATTCACTTTAACGCTCTCTATTTCGCATTGTTTCCCTCCCTTCTGACCTCTCCCGCACAGTCCCCTACCCCCACCCCCACCGGCTCTCCAACCCTCCTCCCACTCCATCTTTCAACCTAATACTATTCCTCTCTTTCTTCTCCTTTGCTCCCCTCATCACGACATCAGATGCACCATCAATGAAGAAAACAAATAATAAAACATCAATGATGTAAATCTAATCAAGGATGACTAAACCTGACATTTAATATAAACTTTAGATTGTTTCTTATATGTTATTGTAAGATAGATACTGTTAGAGTTATGACTTTGAAAGATAAGTCAGAAATTTGAAGAAACAAAGAAAAGCACGAACAGCAAGTGCTCGGCCGAGCTAGAGGAATTCAGACGAATATGCTTGAAGACATTGCCGAACTGGGGTACGTCGGAAATCAAGGCTTTGGAGAAAAGCCGAGATTCACCCGAGCTAAGAGGAGGATTCGGCCGAGCTAAGAGGAGGATTCGGCCGAACATGTCTAGACTCGGGCCGAGCTATTCCTTTGACTCGGCCGAGCAGTCCGAATCCGGGCCTCGGTTGTGCGGCTTGCATGGAAAGACAAATAAAGTCCTTGTAGTGTTTTGTTTTGTACTCCTGTCTTTAAGGTTAGGACTCTAACAGTATAAATACTAGTTGATAATTAGTAGTCTCCATAACATTGACAGTAAGAAAGAGATTAATAATTCTAGATTTAGGTTTTGCACAGTCAAGAATTTTGTGATCGAAATTCGTGCAAAGTAGATTAGTGTGATCAGATAATCTGTAATTGTTTCTCCAGCCATAATAATATATGTTTTCCTTTGCCCGTAGACGTAGCCAATAGGTTGTTGGTGAACCACGTAAATTCTGTGTTCTTTTTTCTCGATTTGAGTTCATTATTATCTTCTATCTCTTGTGTCTGATTTACTAACAAGTGGTATTACAACCTGGTTGGTTAGAGATTCAGGGTTCCGCTGCAGAAAATGAAAAGATAGGTCAATGAGCAGAATCGATTGAGAAGTTAAATGGGAGTAATATTTATTAGTCTTTGGCAGATCAAGATGAGGGTTGTGCATCGAACGAGCAGAAATCGTGCAGACCGTGTGCAAAAAATGTGTAAAACACGTGTAGCGCATATGCCGTCCGCGTGCAAAAAACATGCAACGCACGTGCAATACGCGTGCATAAATCATGCAACGCACGTGCAGTCCGCCTGCAGAAAACAAGTGATCTCTCGTGGGATGCCCTAAAGGATTTGGAGGCCGAGTTTGTCAAATGGGCTCGTGCAGTGCACGTGCAATTCGCCTGCAAAATTAAAATAGTAACATTAAATTGAAACAGAGTGAGTATTTTTTTTCCCACTTCTCTAGCAGCTTTACTTTACTTATCAATCTAATATATATATATATATATATATATATATATATATATATATATATAAACACTATACATCAAAACTCGTTTTTCTAAAACCTAGTTTCTTTTCTTTTCGAAAAACAAAAAAAACTAATTTGTTTTAAATTACTGTAAAGATTAAACAAATTGAACCATTTTATAGTTCTAACTTGGAGTGGGTGTCAGCGGTTCGGTCTAAACCGCGGTTTGTGACCGAAGTCACCGAATCGATCAGACCATACAGTCTGGTTTGATTTTTGGGCATCGGTGGTTCTGTTTAGTCTCAAAATTTGATAAACTAGGTGGTTTGGTTTGGTCTGTGATCTGACCCATCCAGACCAAACCGAACCACACTGAATAAAACCGATTGAAACCGAACCGTGTGAACGAACCATGAAATCGAACCAAGAGACCGAACTATTGAACTGGGTGTATTGACCGTAGGATTATGTGTTGAGTTAATATCCACCCTTGGATTCTAGAAAACCTAATACTTGAATCCCTAACCCTCACCTCTCTCATCCCTAACATTTCTGTTTCACACTTGATAGAGATGACACACATAGACGTCATCCCTTTACCTTCACTGTCTTGTTCCATCCATTTGCTGTTGGAGGCACTCAATCTTCCTTCGTGTATTTGCCCTCACTTTATTTCCAGCCTCCTTCTTCCGAGGATTTTTCTCTCTTTCTCCGGTGTACTCAGTCGAACCCTAGCCTTTAGTTTGTTTAATTTTCTCGGCATTGCTCTTTATACACTGACTACATTGTGATTTTCTTCCATCCTATTCCATTTTAGTAATTTTTCTATTCAATTTCTCCATAATTAAACCCTAAGGTTAATGGTCTCAGTGTTCTGATTTTCTTATAATTACTCTATCATTTTCGTGTCTATGGTTTTCGTGTCGTTGTTAATCTTCTTTGTATATGATTGACTGAATTGGAGTCGGGAATTTTAGAAATACATGACAACAAAGATGGTTTGAACCATGGTCCTGACTATGGTCTGAACTGTGAAAATAGATTACGGTTCAGATTAAACCGAACCAAACCAATACAGTTCGGTTCAGTTCAGTCTGCACTTTTTCGTGATTCAATTGGTTTGAGATTTCTTCGGCCCAAACCTAACTAAACTGAACAAATTTACGACTAAACTGCATTTTTACCATCCGTACTATCCAGTTTTTTCAATTTTACATCTGTACTACGGAAACAACAAAAGTAACCTGCGTACTATTGATAAATTAGCAAAACTAACCAAAACCGTCAATGGACGTTAAAAATTTAATGGATATGACTATTAATATTTTCAATTTGCCCCTCGTAACTAGAAAACTTCTTTTTTTTTAACATATCACCACTATTCCCCCAACACACCGCCACAACCATAACCACCACCACCTTCCATCAGCACCGCCCCACAACCATGACATATCACCACCACCACCTTCGCCTCCATTACCAATCCAACATCAAAATTGCAGCCACAACATCACCATTAACATCGTCCTTCCAAGGTCAAAATTAAAATCCATTGCCATATCATATCAAAAACAAAATGATCCAGTTTCTCAAAATTTCAAATTCAAAAATCAAAAGAAAAAAAAAACACACCAGATACAAAGCTAATTTGGCGATTCCGCCATTAGCTAACCAAAATCAAATCACAAGACACACTCACACACACACACA
This sequence comes from Campanula takesimana, assembly GCA_026119855.1. Classification (NCBI taxonomy): domain Eukaryota; kingdom Viridiplantae; phylum Streptophyta; class Magnoliopsida; order Asterales; family Campanulaceae; genus Campanula; species Campanula takesimana. The sequence goes on along the minus strand of JAOWBW010000953.1, from coordinate 337,894 downwards.
AAAACAGATCCTGATCTAGATCTGATATTCACATACCAAACACATTCAAAAATCAGAAGATGAAGAAGAAATATTAAAACTTCTAAACCTAAACACGCACAAAAGAGAGCGATAAGAGAGAGAATTGAAGGAGAGAGAGAGAGAGAGAGATAAATTATGCTTTAGAGAAGGGGGAGAGATAGAAGGAACGAAGAGAGAGAGAGAAAGAGAGACTATGTATCGACGACAACGTTGATGACGAGAGGGAGATGCTGACGGTGGCGGCGAGAGGGAGATGACGACGGTGAAGGCGAGAGGACATACGAGAAGAAATGTAACGCCGAAGGCAGCTGGGCAGTGGTTGCGGTGGTGGTGGAGACCGGTGTCGGACAGCAGTGAAGATTGAGGAAAGATTGAGAAGAGGGGAGAGAGAAAATAGATCTGAAAATGGTAGGGCGTGCGTATGAAATTTAATGTGGGGTGATGAGAGAGAGTGTTGGAATTGGTTAGGGTTTTATGAATTAACCAAATGGGTTGGGATAATTGGGTAAGTTAATGAGGTGTTTATTGTTAAGTTTGTGGGGTATGTTGAATATAATAGTATTAAAAATTGGCTATTTTGGGTAATGAGACTTACCAATGGGACACCCAAAAAGAAAATAAGTGCAAGTTGTTTTGGGACGGATGGAGTAATATTTTTGAAGCAGAGATGGCTGAGTTATATAAGGATTGAGATTTTGAAATTAACCCAACCCACTAACAAATGCATAGAGTAGGGCTGAACCAATTATTTAGCTTGTTAAGTTACTAACGCCTATTAACGTCCGTTAACTTTATTAACGATTTTGGTTACTTTTGCTAATTTATTTATAGTACGCAGATTGCTTTTGTTGTTTAGATAGTACGGAGGTTAAAGTGATATTCTTGCAATAGTACGAATGTCAGAAGTACAGTTTACTCACAAATTTACACCCCTACCATCTTCAATAAATGGACAAGCAAACCAAACCCTAAAAATCAAAAAGCAAAAAAGAAAAGCCCGAAAAGGTCACAATCTTTGAAAATGTAAAGAAAGACCCCTTTGTATAATCCTCGTAATCCACGTGCTAAAATGCGCCCGTTTTTGTCACCATCCTGATCCAACAACACTGTGCTTTTAATCCTAAAAACATTTTGCTCAAAAACATTACTCCCTCCGTCTCAAAATATATGTCGTTTTGGAGTGCTTCACAAATATTAAGAAATGTCATTAATGCATGTAAAGAAGTCCCAAATACCCCTAAAGTTATTCAACTACCTAGGTAATTAAATGGTTAGGTAAGAGATAGTTCACTATCATTATTAATGGTATAATTGGTATAGAACAACAAAAAAAACTTTGAAAATAGTGAAACGACAAGTATTTTAAAACAAAAATTAACTCCCAAAACGCAGGGAGTAATTTATTTATAGTACGCAGATTGCTTTTGTTGTTTAGATAGTATGGAGGTTAAAGTGATATTCTTGCAATAGTACGAATGTCAGAAATACAGTTTACTCACAAATTTACACCCCTACCATCTTCAATAAATGGACAAGCAAACCAAACCCTAAAAATCAAAAAGCAAAAAAGAAAAGCCCGAAAAGGTCACAATCTTTGAAAATGTAAAGAAAGACCCCTTTGTATATTCCTCGTAATCCACGTGCTAAAATGCGCCCGTTTTTGTCACCATCCTGATCCAACAACACTGTGCTTTTAATCCTAAAAACATTTTGCTCAAAAACATTACTCCCTCCGTCTCAAAATATATGTCGTTTTGGAGTGCTTCACAAATATTAAGAAATGTCATTAATGCATGTAAAGAAGTCCCAAATACCCCTAAAGTAATTCAACTACCTAGGTAATTAAATGGTTAGGTAAGAGATAATTCACTATCATTATTAAGGGTATAATTAGTATAGAACAACAAAAAAACTTTGAAAATAGTGAAACGACAAGTATTTTAAAACAAAAATTAACTCCCAAAACGATATATATTTTGAGACGGAGGGAGTATTAAATTAAATAAAAAAGTAATGAAATTAATTTACAAGTGAAGTAGTAGTAGCATTACAATAATCAATGCAACTTCTTTTAATATTAATTTCTTTTGCTCTTTCTCACACAGTGTACGCGTTGTGTGTGAAGTGTGAGTTCGTTTTCGTGTTCCAATACTTTTCCTCTGTTGCATTTCCCCAGTTTTCCTTTTCTTTCTTTACCTTGCCTTTCATTTCATTTCTTTTTTGTTTGCCCGCAGTTTAAAGCTGCAATGAAGTTAACCCTAGACAGAAAAAAAAACTCTTTCCACAGGTTAAGAGCATGCATTTCTAGAGAGAGAAACAAACAAAGATTATATACATACACACACTGTAAGTATACATATTTATTAGATATAGAGAAACAAAGCTTGAAGTTTTTTTTTCTTGGTTGTGTGAAAGCTAAAGAAGAGATTTATGAGACCACTTTCATTGGAAAGTTGATTTCTTTTTTGTACTCTTTGGTGCCCAGCCCCCTCCATTTTCATATAAGCATATAAAATCTAGGTGGGGTTTTTTTTAATTCCCTTTTATTAATTTTTCTTTTGAATTTGATAAAGCAATCAATAATCAGACTACTCATGCTTTGATCCGCGTGCTTGGATGCAAACTGGCCCTTTTTCATCTCTCTCTCTCTCTCTCTCTCCCCTTTTCTTTTTTGTTGTGATGAAGATTGAAACCCCACATAGATTTTTCAGAAACTTTATTGCAGGGAGAGGGAGAGAGAGAGGGGGGCTATTTGTTCTTTGGTTTTGGATTTTTAGGGCATGCTCTCTCTCCCTTTCTCTGTACAATTAGACTGTTCTTGTTCCCTCTCACAACAATATTAGATTCCATGACCAACTGTTGACCTTTCAATTTTTCCTCTGTTTTTTGCCTCCACTTTTTCTACTATTTCCAGTTGGGTTTTTTTTTCTTGTTCTAGTCAAGGTTTTGTAGTTGGCTCTTGTTCTTGAACAATTGTGTTGTTTTTTGAGGTGGGTTTAGGAAATTATGTGTTTTTGGTGGATAAAAATGCAATCTTTGTAGTGGGTAATGAGGGTTTTTCCAGCTTGGGCTGTGTTGATGAGGTTAATGTAGAGAGAGAGAGAGAGAAAGAAGAGAGAGAGCATTATGGGTAGTGTTGTTGAAGAAAAGCTTAAACCAGGAGGATTGGTGAGTGGGGGAGCACATAGTCTTCTTGAGGAGATGAAATTGTTGAAGGAAATGCAGGATCATTCTGGTTAGTTCCTTTTATTGTTGTCCTTTATTTACTTCTCTTGTTGTATGCAACAATGCTCTTTTTGTTCTTTGTCTTTTCAATATAAAATTTGTCACATAGGAGCTCAAAATCAAATAGCATAAAAAGGAATCAAGAACATTAAGTAGCAAACTAGTCTTGTCAGCTTATAGATTGTTTATTATGCATACTAAAATTTGGTAAATGTGAAAATTAATCTGAAGTCAAAAGATTCCAACACAAATTTCAAGAAAATTGTATAAAAGGGAACCCTTTTCAAAGTCCTTGTAGCTCAATGTTTTCAATTACTGTTCAAAAGTTTCAAAAAGAAAGAAATTTATGATACTATTGGGGTTATTTTTTCTTAGCTCTTTTTACAATGTCTTATTGATTGTGATTGATGTAATTAGGAGCAAGGAAGCCAATTAGTTCAGAGCTTTGGCATGCATGTGCTGGTCCATTGGTCACATTGCCTCAGGTTGGAAGCCTTGTGTATTATTTTCCTCAAGGACACAGTGAACAGGTCTGTTTTTCTTCACTCCAATTTCTTAACTACTTTGCATTAGGGAATTAAACAAGTGAACATTATAAACTACCATTTATCTCAGTGACCCTTGTTGAAATCTTCAAGTTTAGACTTTAGAAGCATGGTTCAAGATTATGAAGATTGTTGGTCTTGTGTACTTTGTAATGTACGCCCTCCGTCCCAAAATGATCTTCCCTTGTGCACTTCTAAACCTAAATTATAGAAATGGGAAGAACTTTTTGGGACAATAAAAAATGGCAAATGGGAAGATCATTGTGGGATGGTGGGAGTACAATTTCTTTCCCTCAAGAATAATTACTTACTCGGAAGGAAATAAAGATTGTTTTTTTTCCAAAAGTGATTTATGAATTAATGATAAATTATGATAGGGATAAGTTGATCTTTGAAAACAAAATACTGGGATTTTTACATCAAATTTCCTCTTTGAAAGTTTCGTTGTAGGAGTACTATTTTGTAAGTGTTGCTTCAACAACAGTGCTTTACAAAAATTACCAGAGTCGAACTGATTTATCTTGATCAAAATCTAAATGATTAGCTTTTTCTTTTCAAAAAGTGTTTATAAAGATTTGGCTTGTGAAATTTTTCGTTAGTCTATATTACTTTGTAGTAGTTTCCAGGTTGTGTTCATACATATTCTTGTTTATAGATATTTGAGTTCAAATTTGACCCCAACAGGTAGCAGTCTCTACAAATAGAACTGCAACTTCGCAGATACCCAACTATCCAAATCTTCCATCTCAATTGTTATGTCAAGTACACAATGTTACTTTACATGTACGTTCTTCTAGTCTTCTCCCAAACGATACCTTCCTTTCCATTCTTAAACGCCTACATTATAATTTGATTCCTCTTTGATCGTATCGTAGGCAGATAAAGATACCGACGAAATCTATGCCCAAATGAGCCTTCAACCAGTGAACTCTGTAAGTTATAAATAACAATGATACTCCCTTCGTACCGGAAAGATAGTCTCATTTGACTTTTCATGGTCAACACAAGCAAACTTTGACCACATTTATGTCTATTTAATCATCCTACTAAAATTCTAAAAATTGTTATTGTTTACTATTTATCAATAACAATATTTTAAATTTTCAGTAGGATGATTAGACCAAACATTAAGTTCGGTCAAAGTTCACTTGTGTTGACCATGAAAAGTGAAATGATACCCTCTTTCTGGGACAGAGGGATTATTTAATTTTGGTTCCATGTTTTTGGACCGTTGATTATTTACATTAGCAAATTCATTTTTCTTGTCAGGAAAAAGATGTGTTCCCAATACCAGATTTTGGACTGAGGCCTAGTAAGCATCCTAGTGAGTTCTTCTGCAAAACTTTGACTCCTAGTGATACAAGCACGCATGGTGGTTTTTCGGTGCCTCGTAGGGCTGCAGAAAAGCTATTTCCTCAGTTGGTGAGTCCGTTTTTTTTTGGGGAATGAAAATGAAATTATTTGTAGATATTTACTATTTTAAATCTTACTTTCAATCTGTTTTTCCATGTGGTGTAGGATTTTTCAATGCAACCTCCCACGCAAGAGCTTATTGTACGTGACTTGCATGAGAATACCTGGACATTTCGTCATATATACCGGGGTATGCATTTGGCAAAGAACTTCAATTTTTTGCTTTATTTCATTCAATATTGTGAATGAGAAGGATTGCAACTTCTAACCGGAGTTCCTGTACTTTAAGCTTGAGCTTACTACTAAGGCACTTCTTAGGAGTTATTATTATTATTATTGTTTTTATTTTTATTTTTTTTTGGGGGGGGGGGGAAATATTTGCAGCCAATAAATCATTTTGCTTGGTTCCTTCGGATTAATGCCATTTGACTTGCAAGTAATTTTCTTGCTATATAGGTCAGCCGAAGCGTCACCTTCTCACTACTGGTTGGAGTATGTTTGTTGGTGCCAAAAGGCTTAGAGCAGGCGATTCTGTCCTTTTTATCAGGTTTATTATTATTTTTTTTAAATCAAAACAACAAAAACTTGCATTTTTTTTTTTTGCAATTTAGGTTTCATTGAATTTGAAATAGCTTTCCTCATCTTTAGCTTCTTCGTAAAATTTTCATTTGTGAATGTCGTTATATGAACTTTCCCACACAAACAATTGCAACCTCAATGATCGAATCTATCTAAAACAGGGTCTTATATGCGATTATAGGGCAACTTATCTAACCCATCTTTTGTTAACGTTTTCTCTGCCCCCATAATGATAGGGATGAAAAGTCACAGTTATTGCTCGGAGTAAGGCGAGCAAATCGTCAACAAACAGCTTTGCCATCATCCGTTCTGTCTGCTGATAGCATGCACATTGGAGTCCTTGCTGCAGCAGCTCATGCTGCAGCTAATCGAAGCCCCTTTACTATCTTTTATAATCCAAGGTATGCTGTATACTACTCCCTCCGTCCCGGAAATGTAGTCCCATTTGTATTTTGAGGGTCAACACAAGTAAACTTTGACTAATAGCAATCTAATCATCCTAGTGGAATTCTAAAAATTGTTAATGATGTGTCATTAAGTGATTTATAAATAACAATTTAAAAAATTTCTCTGGGATGATTAGACTTATATTGATGTTTGGTTATAGTTCACTTGTGTTGACCATCGAAAGTCAAAAGAGACTATCATTCCGGGACGGAGGAGTAAGATTTAGATAAGATCTATTTGGTTATAGTTGCTGAATGAATTTTCGATTGCATTTGTATTTAGAGCATGCCCTTCAGAATTCGTTATACCCTTAGCAAGATTTCGGAAGGCGGTGTATGGGACCCAGCTCTCTGTTGGTATGCGATTCGGAATGATGTTTGAAACAGAGGAGTCAGGGAAGCGCAGGTAACTTGGTTTAATTTGTAATATGTTTTTTTTTTTTTTAAAATAATAATATTTGTGGACTATATTTATATTCTAAATTCCTTTTTCAGATACATGGGCACGATTGTTGGCATAAGCGATTTGGATCCGCTTAGGTGGACCAATTCAAAGTGGCGTAGCCTCCAGGTGGAGTGGGATGAGCCTGGGTGTGGCGACAAGCAGAATAGAGTTAGTCCATGGGAAATTGAGACCCCAGAAAGTCTTTTCATATTTCCGTCTCTTACTTCAAGTCTCAAGCGACCTTTACATTCTGCTTTTCTAGGTAAGCTCTTGTACAATTGCAACCCGTCTTTAAAATTCATGCTCCGCCCCAAATAGATAGTCTTATCAGGTTTTTAGTGGTCAACACATGTAAACTTTGACCAAATATTAATGTCAATCTAATTATACTAGTGACCTTCTAATAATTGTTATTGATAAATCATTAAGTGATTAGTCAATAATTTTTTTTGGAATTTCATTTGGATGATTAGATTGACATGAATGTTTGGTCTAAGTTCACTTGTGTTGACCATCAAAAAATCAAATGAGACTATTTCTGGGACGGGAGAGAGTAGTACTCATTATGCTCTCATTCTGAATTACCAGGAGCACAACCGGAGTGGGAAAATTTGATCAAGAGACCATACATGAGGGTCCCGGAAAATCTAACTTCTAACTACCCGAATCCCTCAATGTCAAGCCTTTGGTCAGAACAACTAATCAAGATGTTAATGAAGCCTCAAAACGCTCACCAAATTGGACCGATAACTCCTACTCAAGACTCCTCTCCTATAGCAACTCACCCTCCTTTCAACAATATCCAAACTGACAATGTGAAATCGGTCAACCAAAGTCAAACTTCTAACGTGACCAATCCCGAGCTCGAGGTTTCAAAATCAGAACCTCTTAACCAGATTGCTTCTTCTATGGGCCAGTTTCATGAAGACAAGCCCGCTATAAAGCCCACGAACCCCCCTCATAATCTTGTGAACGACTTATCTTTCCTTAGCCAGAGCCACTACCCTTTACAAATCGAGTCAAATATTATCCAAAGTCAACAAATCGATGCACCCCAGTTTGACTCTTCAAATCTGAATGGGTTACTTCCCTACGCTGACACAAACGAGCTGCATAATTACCATTCTCTCCCCGGATTTCATAGGCCACCCGGAGACATTTGGGATCATCAAGTAAATAACTCAAAGTGTCTATTTCAAGCAAACCAAATTGCTCCGCCACCTCAGCAAGACACATGCAACTTCAGTACGGGGGACCCGTTTCTTATAATCTGAAAGATTTGTCAGATGAGAGCCACAACCAAAGTGATATCTATAGTTGTCTTAACTTTGAAGGGAGTAATAATAATGGTGGAAGCACAGTTGTTGATCCCTCTGTCTCGAGTACGATTTTGGATGATTTTTGCACGTTGAAGGAAAATGATTTTCAGAATCCGTCGGATTATTTAGTTAGTAATTTCAGTTCTTGTCAAGATGTTCAATCACAAATCACGTCAGCAAGCCTGGCTGATTCTCAGGCTTTATCTATTCAAGAATTGCATGAAAATTCAGGTGGGGCGTCCTCGAGTAATGGGGAGTTTGATGATGGAAGTCTTTTGCAGAACAGCTCGTGGCAACAAGTTGCTCCACGGGTCCGAACCTATACAAAGGTAAATTCCTCCCTCTATCCGTAATTAAGATGTCTTATCATTTTTTTCAACTTTAATATGAAATACTACCTCCGTCCCAGCTCAATGTGCACAGTTACAACAGTTCCTTTAGTCAACTGAATCGCACTTTGACCATAATTGTATTAAAATTTGGATATTCCAACGGAATTCTAAAGATTATTATTGTTTCACTGTGAGGAATAGTATCAATAACATTTTTTAGAATTGCATAGAGATATCTAGATTTTCATAAAATTATAGTCAAAGTTCAATTGAGTTGACCAAAAAAAGTCATATTGTGCCCATTGAGCAGGGACGGAGGTAGTAGATTCTTTGGATTTTAGCATAATCTGATTTCTTCATGAAATGCAGATTCAAAAGGCGGGATCTGTTGGAAGGTCAATTGATGTATCGGGTTTCAAGAACTATGAAGAATTGAGGTCAGAGATTGAACGCATGTTTGGACTTGAGGGATTGCTTAATGACTCGAGAGGCTCAGGCTGGAAGTTGGTTTATGTAGATTACGAGAATGATGTTCTTCTCGTTGGTGATGACCCATGGGAGTAAGTTTCTTTCAATGTTCACGTATTTGATCAACATATCATCTTTATTACTATCTCCGTCCCTATATAGATGTCCAAATTTCACTTTTGAGTGACATTTTCAAAAAGGTTAAAAACATAAGCATGTTTTGTAGCATAAGTACATAAAAAGCCCTTAATGATCTCACTATATTGCATGATGAGTTAAAAGTGTAAACTAGAACTGTTATATGCTGAGTGAGGATTTTTAGCAACTTCCAAAAAAATTGGACATTCATTTTGAGACATTGAAATTCGGACATTCATTTAGGGACGGAGGGGCGAGGGGGTATTAAGCTTCTAATTCTTGAGGAATGTGATAATTTTTTTTATTTTTTTTTTCTGATGATTTTTTTATTGAAATGAATATGACAGGGAGTTTGTAGGGTGTGTTCGTTGTATAAGAATTCTATCTCCAACCGAAGTTCAACAAATGGGAGAAGAAGGAATGCAATTCTCAACAACACAGCAGCAATGCAGGCAATGAACGGGTCAGCAGCAGATGGCAACCGTGCTTGGGATGGGCCCGCGTGAAATATCCAGGTTCTCTAATCTAGTTGTTAGTATAGAACGGACCTTATTCATGATTAAGAGAAGTTAATTTACGTAGTTTGCCACTCTATAAGGGGCTTCTTTGTTTAGCTAGTGGTTTGTAGAGATGAAATGGTCATGGAATATTGTTATTGTAAAATATGAGTGATGATGCTTAGTGAGAAGGAACCCTTTTAGCTTAGGAGGTATTATTAACGACGAGTATTGTTGAAATATTTATCGAAAAAAATTTCAAAAAAAAAGAGAAAAAGAACGAGCAGATGTGCAGTGATTAGTATCATATGAAAATGCGTTGAATCTGAAAAAGGTTGACTTGAGTCTTTAAGTGTTGACTCTCTGGAGATTATATAGGGTAGGGGTGAGCAAAAAATTTATGGAACCGGACCGGACCAGTGGAACCAGACCAGACCAGCTAAAACTGGACCAGACCAGTACATATGGTTTGGTTCCGGTTCTAAAATATTATAGAACCAGTATATTGGTTCGGTCCTGGTTCTTGGTAAACTTAATTCCGGTTAGAACCGGACCGGACCAGTTGTGCATATATTCTATATATATTTATTTTATATGTATTATTATATAGTTAATAAAATTATATACTTATTTTTGTGTTATAATTTTTTAAAGATCCATTTAAATTGCTTAATAAAAAAATACTCATTTAATTATTTGTAGCTTTGTACCCAACTTAAGTCCCAAAATCCCAAATCACCATCAAGTCCTAGACTCCTAATCCTTATTCAGTTTCACTTTTCAAGTTTTTATTTCATAATTCATATCCTCTTTTCAATTTACCCAAAGAGTGAAACCTTAATCTTCGATTCTTCAACTGCGCCGCATCTCTCCCTCCCAAATATTGGTTTATTTGAAAACAAATAAACTTCAAGTGATTAGAACCGGACCAGACCAGACCAGTAGAACTAGAACCAGTGTATTGGTTCTAACAAGTACTGGTTTGGTTCCGGTTCTAAATTTTTATAGAACCAGCGTATTGGTTCCGGTTCTGGTTCTGTGATTTTTTGTCAATAAATGGACCAGACCGGACCATGATCACCCCTAATATAGGGTGTTTGATTTATATAGTATGCATTTTAAAAAGATACCCCTTTTGTTCTGGAAAGTTTAGTGATTTTTTTGTTGTTATCACGAGTTTTTTTTGTTATTACGAATGAATTTGGAGCAATAATTTAAGTTACTTTTAGTTATTCTAATGAAATTTTTTAATTTGTTATTAATATATGATTATAAATACTATCAATACCAATTTTAGATTCTCCTTAAAATAATTAAAAATAGTCTAAATTATTGTTTAAAATTCATTTATAAGTAATAACGAAAAACTAAGAGATTGACAGGGGAGTATTTTGTTAGCTCTTCGGCTTGCCTTTGCATCATTAGGCAGAATATAGAGCCATCTGTCATTTTGGGTTGTATGTATTGTATGTGTGCTACATGTATATCTCCATATTATATCTATACTTGACCCATCATTATATGGCTTGTATGAGTTCTTATTGAAGAATTAAGTACAAGTCTATCTACTATAAAGGAGTCTCTCTAGTTTAGATAACTAGTTATTCTTGATCGGCTATTGTTTTCTAAAACAAGCAATGTTCTAGGGAAAAAAAAAAGTCACAAAATCTTGCTCACAAAATGAGGTGATGATATTTTTTTAGTTGCATCGGTAATAAAGCCGCCACACTTTAATTAAAAACACCTATAACATCATTACACTTAAGATTTTGTGAGCAAGTTTTTGTGATTTTTTTGTGCCCCTAGTATTCTTCAAACATTTATCTTATACTACTCCCCGTATCAAAATTAAAATAAAATAGTCTCATTTAAAATTTATGATTAACTCAATTTGACCATAACGTCACGAAAATTTGTTTAATGTTTGCAATTCTAAAAAATTGGTTTTGATTTAAAATTAAAATAACTACCAATAACAAATTTTAAATTTACATAAAAATAATTGGATTTTCATAAATTGTAATCAAAGTTCAAATAAATTTACCACGGAAGGAGTATATATGTAACGACTCGCATCAAAAAATTCCATCTACTACGTAAGATCACACACTAACCTAGACATCCATTGATCATAAGTAGGGATGACAACGGGTACAGACCGGGTTTAGCCAAACCCGAACCTGACGCGAGCAAACTTTCATTCAAACCGGACTCGGCCCAGCCCGAGGGTCATCAAACCCGTTGTAGACACCCCATTTTGAACATTACAATCATAACTACAATACTCTTGTGTCTCGCCTTTGTGTCCGGATGAAAACTCATCAGTTTCGTCACGTTATGTTAAGTTTCTGACTGACTTCGTTAGTTAGAGGCTAAACTGAACAAAGAAACTGAAGACGATGGCAAAACAGTGAAAACTCACTGGATCTCTCGTACGAGAGATCTCCATTGTCTCCGAGTTTCAGTCAGTTTCCTCCTCAATTTTGAATTCTTTTTTGGTGAATCTCTTAGCACTTCGGGATTAGATGATAATACTGATATTTGGGGCTGGGATAAACCGGGAAGACTCCAATTTGTATCTCTCCAAACATCTGGACTTGATTCCAAGTCATGCTACACTTTAAAAACAACTCTCTTTTACTCTTAGAAGGGTAATCGATACTAATCGCTCCTTAGTGATCCTTAATCACCAAAAACTCTCTAATCAGTCCTTCACCACGTTTTTACTCTCTCCCCTCATTCAAGCACACTCAAAACTCAAATTTTCAGCAACAATCATCACAAAATACTTGGATCACCAAGGCCTTAGTCTAGACCATCCCTCATATTCTTTGCAAACACTTGGTAATCTTCCCAAGTTCGAATTTTCTTCTCATCATATTCTTTGCTTTAGAGTAGTGTAGTTCCATCAAACTAAGGATCAGCCTAGAGCCTCTTCAAATCATGAAGTTGGTCTCGAAGCACTTGATCCGACATTCATAATAAATACTCCCTCCGTCCCAGTTTAAGGTTCTTACTTTTCTTTTTGGTATGTCATAGTTTAATGTTCTTAGTTACTTTATTCCTTAAATGGCATAGGATGAATAGTGTTTTGGATATTTTTGTCCTCATAAAGTTCATATATTATAAAAAGTCCATCACTTACACATCTATTTTCACTCACTTGCTTTGTGAATGGACAATTATATCCTCCACCCACTACTATTCTTGACTCAAGTTTGCATTCATTCCTTAATAAGCGTGCAAAGTCAAACTAAGAACCTTAAATCGGGACGGCGGGAGTAAGTCATTATTTATTAGGTTCACCTTCTTTCAAACTTTTGTTCTTGAGTAATATTATGATAATGATGATTTTTGATAGCAAGACCGTTCATAGACGGGTGAATTTGGTGCACATTGACCTTTCAAATCCATAACTTACCCCCGGACCCACAAGTCTCGTATGGTTCATGTTCCATGCATTAACATGATGGTAACTCTAAATCAAAACGATGGACATAAAAGAAGAGAGAGAGAGAGAAACAAACAGATGATTGGAGGAAAGGAAAATCGCGCTCGCTCACCTGCCCACCCGTGCCCACCCGGACCCGGCCCGGCTAGGGATGGCCAAACCGGACCGGAACCGGGAAACTGGACCGGAGAAGCCCGGAACCGGAGCAAACCGGCGAATAAACCGGAACCGCCTGTCATCCGGGTCGGTTAAGGTTCACATAAATGGCGAACCGGACCAAAAATCCCTTGTTTTTTCAATAATTTTTAACTTGTTTATTCATTATTGACCGGAACCGGACCGGAACGAAACCGGATTGTGGTAACCGGAACCGGAACCGGTGTAACCAAGGGCCGGTTAAGTTCATATAAATGGCGAACCGGAACCGCCGGTTCCGAACCGGAACCGCCGGTTCCGAACCGGAACCGGAGTTGGCCATCCCTAGGCCCGGCTACACAACAAATAATTTTTTTTGGGCTTCAACCCTTCTTTTCTCAATAGCTTAAGCTTATTTGGGCTTTAGCCCATTTCCAACACACACAACAACAACTCACAACAACAACATACAATCGCAAGACTTTTAAGTCTTTAACAAAGACTTTAAACATTACAAATTAAAAAACAAAAAAAAAACAAATTGAAAAAAATAATTAACAACTTGTCAAGTGTCAACAACTTGTTTAGTGTTACAACTTACAAACCAAACAAAGTAAATAAAAATAATCAAACCACATCAACTCAACATTCAACAACATGTTTAGTGTTACAACCCAAATAAAATAAATAAAATAAAAATTCATCCATAACATAACAAATATTCGAACCCAAAAATATTTAAGGATACTTCATTCTCCGCTTCAATCCCATTTCATCTTCTAAAGTCATCAAATCTGCACAGTTAAAAATAAACAAAGAGATAATTAATACTACAATGAGTAACCAAATAAATAATTGACATAATAAAATTTCCTTACCTCTTCCACTTGTGCTAAAGGCCGCTTCCGATGCAACATTTGTAACCGGTATAGCAAGCACATCCCTATCAATTTTTTGTAGAGTTGGAAATTTAACTTCATTAGTCTTCCACCATCCCAAAACATCAAAGTTTCGCTCTATTGGCATAACAATGTTGTTACATTTAGACTTATACTGTAAATTTTTGCAAACGAAAAAAACAGTCATTTTTTTGTTTTTGTTTTTTTGTTTCGGGTCATGGGTCGCTGCCACGTGGCAAATTTTGAGTGGAGCATGGGTTGGGATCCTATGCTTTGCGAAATTTATTGTGTACAGGTCATGGGTCGACCCGTCTTTACTATAAAACGGATCTAGGGCTCTCAAAAGAGACCACCTCTTCATTTATAAATGGAGCATGCTATGTAGATCTTTATAGATTATTTATTTATTTCTTTTGATTATAGCAAATCTCTCCCTCGTGCTATTATATATTAGCACTCTATCATCTTTTTATGTTATTGGTTCCTAAGTAAATTTATTTTCTATAAAACAAATTGTTTGTTACTAATAAGATAGAGAAGGAAATTATTTTCGCTTGTTCCTGTTAAAGGTTGATGGGGACGTTAATTTTTTTGGCTGCTGGTATATGTATAGGATTGATTTTTGTAGCAGTTGTTTGTTGTTGCATATGGGCGGTTAAACAAATTAGAGGACCAGGCAATTCAATATTTCCTTTAAGTTAATTAGAGCAACACATAGTTTGTGATAGCTGAATAATGCTCCACTATGTAAAATTAGTGGAATAATTAGTTATTTTAGTTGTCAATTATACCCTCTATTAAGCACTCAACCTCTGATCGTTAAAGAAGACCAACTTGCATCAATTGAGGAAACTATAGAAACTCAATCTGCTGATGAAGTTGGTGACTTGCCGATATCAAGAGGAGCTTGTGCTAATGAAGAAGTTGTTGCTGATGTGTATGCTGATGAGCAAACTACCGACACTCATCCATCTGAGCCAACTGCTGACACTCAGATTATTAAGGTCCCTATCTCTTCTACTGATGTGATTCTGGTGGCACCTACTGGTGTTAGAGAGATTGTTGAGTTGGGAAGAGGTGCTGATGCAGAGATTGCCAATCTAGATCACAATGCTGACCTTGATGCTCTGATTGCTGCTGACTTACAGTTTGAGGAATTTCAGGATGCTTTATTTGCTCCTATTTCCTTTCCTTTGCTACCTGCTCCCGAGGCCCTTGTTGCTCCTGTTGTTGCTGATGAAGCACAACCGGTTCCTGTTGCTGCAACTGCTGGTGGGAATGACAGCTCCGATGAAATAGATCCTGAGGACTATATAGAGCTGCCGTCAAATTCTCTGCAACCAATCCCTAATCCTTTTGGTCCAAATCATTCATTTCTTCCCGGCTCGACTAGTGAACAGCTTACATTCTTGCCCTGGATTAAACCTAAATTCAAAAGGAAGAAAGGGAAAGCTCCCCGGGCCTCCAAGCTCAAGGTGAAAGGATCAGTTTTTGAACCTCTACATTGCTTGCCTGGTAAGCTCAAAGTTGGCGGCAAAATTCACTTACCTGGTCCATCTCCCAAGGAAGTCTGCATCACCACAAATGGTTGGATGAAGAGGTGCATGATGATCAATGAAGAACTCTATGAGATACTTGAATACCGAGCTACTGATCCTCGAGGTCTTCTGCACTTGGTTAAATCTGCTGCTCTTGCACTAACTCTGCCGATGTTCCATCCAAGACAGCGTGCCGATCATCTGGTCTATACCTCAAGGCTGATGAATGCCGGGTTGATGACCATAATTCTTGAAGGTCGTGCTTACTTAAACTTCATTTTGGCTATCTTTCTTTCCCTAGAAGACAATGGTGTGTTCCATATGCCGGCTGAACGTGCAGTTATTATTCATCCTCAATTTCCTTTGCTGATGGTCCGTGCCGATGTAGTTTCTTCCAATCTTGTTGCTTCCACCTCTGTTTCTGCTGAGTTCCTTCTTGCCGATAAATATGCTGCTGATGCTTCTCTCCTTCAACAAGTTTTACGTTTGCCTCTGCCTTCTGCTCCCTCTCCTGTGCCAGCTTCTCCATTACTGATTGTTCTATCTTCCGATGATGAGTTGTCTGTGCCTGCTCCTGATGGTCTTGTAGAAGATGCTGATCTGATCAATGAAGACTTCGTTCCTTCCTTCCTGATGCATTCTTCTCTTGGTCTTTCAAAGCCCGTGGTACTGAATAGTATGTATGAATACTTCAGTCACCTTGAAGGGGATACTGAAGATCTGCAAGTACCTGTTACTCGGGCTGATCTGGGCGATACTGGTCTCTTCCTCCGCGACAAATTGAACCGTATTCATGGGGATCTTTCTGACAAAATCCTTAAGTCCAATCAGGAGGAAGAAAGCAAGAGAATCCAAGACCTGAAAGAACTTCTGGAGGACAGAGAATCAAGGCTGATTACCCTTTCAAAAAGTTTGGGAAGTATGCATTCCATTCAACAGCAGCTAGTTGATGAGTAGAGATTGCAGATCAGAGACCTAGAAAGAACTGAAAAAGATCTATCTGCTGCCAAGTCTGCTCTTACTGATGCTCAAATGAAGATAGCTGCTCTGGAAGCTAACAATGCCATGCTGACGGAAAGACTGGAGAGCACTCAAAGAAGGAAGAAGAGAGAAGCTGAAAAGAAAGAGAAAAGAGCAAAGAAGAAAGCCAAGCTTACCGACTCTACATCAAAGGCCACTGACCAGCAAGAGGATCCTCCTGTTTCCTAGTCAATGTAGCCAATGATATAGATATCCTGAAGACCTTCAACGCTTTATCCAAGACTTATTTGCTAACCATTACTGTCTTATGTGTGCTTATTTTTATATGTTATATTTTCTTATATTATCTGCTACTATTCATGCTAACTTTGTTTTGCAGATTATTATTCTCCCTGCTGATCATAGCAATCAGCAACTCATTTTTTTTCTTCTACCTTTTACTCTTACTTTTATCATTTTGTATTTTTACCTTTTCTAAGACATCTAGTGTGTGACTTGGCTTAGGGAATGATAATAAATAGACATTCCTTATACATTCTTTTACTAAGCTAAGATAGATGTTCTAGTATAGGGTGATTGGACTTAAGCAATTAGGAGGAGATTGTTGTTCAAATTTATGTTTAGGGCATAGAATTGCTTAATCCTAATCATAGTTATCACTTAGGATCCCCAATTTTTAATAGAACCTTTGTAAGGTACCCTTAGGATTCTTGGTGACCAGCACAGGTGTATTCCAACTCTTCAATCTTGGCAAACCAGCAGAAGGAAGCACAATTAGCAGACCAGAATTCAACATGCCGATCAACTTACTACTCAAGTGGCCGATGACTCAAACAATCAGCAAGGACAATTTGAACCTTACTGACAGTCAGGTTTTGTTGTTCTATCTCAATGTCAACTTACTGATTGTCTCTATCTTTTCTGTACTGTCTTATCAGAAAGTTGTTAAACTTCTCTGTCATGATTACTGCGCCGTCTGACACATAGCTAGTTTTAGCTATACTTTGTCCCTACTTGCTTTTTGCAGGTAACCGGTTGAGACAAAGGGGTCTTTACCCATCAGACTTTTGCAAGCATGCGTGTACTCCATATCTTCGCCATTAATGCTAAAGATACCGCATTTAATGCTCCTTAACTACCCAGCTGGATATTCAAATTGCAAGCCTTCTTCTACAAGACTAAAGACATTCACTCATCTTATAAATAGTGGACTTAGAGCATTGAAGACGGTTGGTGAAAATAGAGCATTGAAGAGAGTTGAATGTTTTTGAGTATTCATTAAAGACTCAAACATTCTGTCCAGATAATCATTAGACATTAATAGGACATACACTTGTGCACCAACTCAACAACAATGTTAGTATTCCTGAACTAGATCATTTAAGGAATACGTTGTTTGAAGCTATTCACACACCCACCTGAGTGAGATAGGTTCTCTTGGACTTGCCGCTCAAAAACACTAGGTCAGATTTATATTACGATCCATTAGTGATCTCTAGAATTTAGTCTTTCTTTCCGGTAAAGCCTTGCTTGTAATAGACTAGAGATATCTAATAGTACTCTTAACCCAAATCCAAGTTCTGACCAAACTTGGTAGAGGACATAGCAGTATTTACACTGCGAACCTCTCCAAATCTTTGTGTCTCTGTTGCTTACTTTATCTTTGCCGGTTGGAACTCTATCACTGGCAGATCGTATATGTTTGTAGTGATTCATTGTAATTTCCATTGACCAATCTCTTGAAACTGCATTGAACTTTTAGAAATCACTTTGTGTTAAACCAAGCTCTCAAAAACTTTTTCACTAATTTTGTGTGAGTTAAAACCAAGTCATATCTTCTCCGCTGCGCTTACTGATAATAGTTTGCAAACTGATAAGTGACTTTGCATTTATAAAAGTGTTTCTTTGTAAAAGTTTAAAAAGGCTATTCACCCCCTCTAGCCTATTTTCCTACCAATTGGGCCTAACAAGAACCACATAAATATTTAATGATGCGTTTTACAGCCTGCAGATGGGATTCCCTAGGGTCAACTTGAAACTGGCACATACACAAATGGCAAACATGATAACTGGTCTACTAGAAGTTAGATAGAGGAGTGAGCCAATCATGCCTCGGTAGACAGTCATATCTACCTTGTTACCAGACTCATCCTTATCTAAATGAATGTTAGTGCCTATCGGTGTGCTTTGAGATTGAGCAGTGTCAAAGCCAAACTTCTTGATAAGTTCTTTTGCATACTTGGTTTGACTGATGAATATTCCTTCGTTTGTTTGCTTGACTTGAAGTCCAAGGAAATATGTTAGTTCACCCATCATGCTCATCTCGAACTTGCTCTGCATTAGCTTCTCAAATCTCTTGCAAAGTGATTCATTAGTAGAAACCAAAAATAATATCATCGACATATATTTGAACAAACAATGAATTACCCTTATGCTTGGCAACAAATTAAGTAGTATCGATTTTACCTCGAGTGAAACCTAAGCCATCGCTAAGTAAAAACTTAGAAAGGGTTTCATACCATGCCCTTGGAGCTTGCTTTAAGCCATATAGAGCTTTCTTCAATCGGTAGACATGATTAGGCTTCTTAGAGTCCTCAAAACCAGGTGGTTGTTCAACATAAACAAGTTCTTGGAGTTCTCCATTCAAGAAGGCACTTTTCACATCTATTTGATATAGTTTGAATTCTTTGAAAGCAGCATAGGCTAAGAAAAGTCTTATAGCTTCCAATCTGGCAACATGAGAAAATATCTCATCGTAGTCAATCCCTTCTTCTTGTCGGTAGCCTTTTGCAACTAACCTTGCTTTGTTTTTAGTGATATTCCCAGCTTCATCCAACTTGTTCCTGTAGACCCACTTTGTACCAATAACTTGTTGAGAAGTTGGTCTTGGAACAAGTTCCCATACATTGCATCTTTCAAAGTGATTCAATTCCTCTTGCATGGCTTTAACCCAACCAAGATCGGTAAGAGCTTCTTCAGTCTTCTTTGGTTCTATGTTGGAAACCATAGAAGATGAGAAGAGACTTTCATCAAATGCCTTGTTAAGGTTCCTTGTTAATCTTGGACCAAAGACATCACCAATCACATTTTCTAATGGATGATCACGAACTGCTCTAACTTCTCTCGGCACATCATGTCTTACTGATTGTTGTTGTAAAGATTCTAGAGGAGGATCATGATCAGCAGATGGTGGAAGAGAAGAGGAGTTTTGAGTGAGAGGTGGATGAGAACTTGAAGGGATAGGTCGTATAACAGAAATTGGTTGAGGGCTGGATCTGTCTTCAGGATGATCAGCAGAATTTGCATCGGCAAATGGATTATGAAAGTTATCGGTATGATCATGTTCTGCTGATGATAGGAAATACTGAGTATCTGCTGGTTCTTCTACTGAAATGAGTGGATCAGCAGCTGGTACTTGACCTTCAGGGTTAGAATTACTGGATTCACCTGTCTCATGAGAACTAGAAGCATTAGTACTATTTGAAGCCTTGTCAGACTCTAACAAATCAAATTCATCAAAGGTTACATGAACAGATTCAACAATTTTCAAAAGTTTCTTATTGAAAACTCGAAAGGCCTTACTATATTTAGCGTAACCAACAAAGATTCCTTCATCAGCTTTCTCATCAAATTTACCTCTGTGCTCCTTACCGTTGTAGAGCACGTAACATTTGCAGCCGAATATTTTGAAGAAGCCAATGTTGGGAATTCTGCCTCTCCAGAGTTCATAAGGAGTCTTGTTGTGGAATTTGTTGATTAGAGATCTGTTCTGAGTGAAGCAGGCGGTATTGATGGCTTCAGCCCAAAAGTATTTCGGCAACTTGGCTTTAGCAATCATGGTCTTACCGGCTTCTATAAGAGTCCTGTTATTTCTCTTGACGACACCATTTTGTTGTGGTGTACCGGCAGCTGAGAAGTTGTGGTCTATAGCATGATCATCACAGTATTGAGCAATACCATTGTTCTTGAATTCAGTGCCATTGTCTGATCTCATACTGATGATATCGCTTTCTTTCTGGGTTTGTAGTAGTCTGAATAACTTGGTAGTAACGGCATAAGTCTCATCCTTGTGACTGAAAGTTTCCACCCAAGTATATCTAGAGAAATCATCTACTACAACTAAGGTGTATCTACTTCCCCCAATACTTGCTATAGTTGTGGGGCTAAATAGATCCATATGTAGCAATTGGAGGCACTTAGAAGTTGACATGCAGGGCTTGCTTCGGAAGGATGATTTATGTTGTTTTCCAAGCTGGCAGGCCTTGTATTTCTTTGCTTGATCAGTAGATACTTGAGGTAGACCGGTAACTAGATTTGAACCGGCAAGCTTAGATAGATACTTGAAGTTCAAGTGACTGAGTCTCTTGTGCCATAGCCATGAGTTCTCACTGATGTTCTTATCTACAAAACAAACATTAGCAACACCAGTAATAGCACTTAAGTCTACTGCATAAATGTTACCTTTTCTATTGGCAGTGAGAAGGATGTCATTGGAAGCAATGTCTTTCACATAGCAGCTGGAAGTAGTAAATACACATTGCATTCCTTTATCACAGAATTGTGATATTGATAGAAGGTTGTGTTTCAGACCATCCAATAGAGAGACCTTCTGTACAGTAACTACACCTCTCTTGATGGTACCAATACCGATGATTTTTCCTTTGGCATTATCACCGAAAACTACTGGGGGACCTAATGCTTCTGAAATGTCGGCAAGTATATCTACAAATCCTGTCATGTGCCTTGAATAGCCACTATCTAGAATCCATAAGTCCTTGCTTGCACCAGTTGAGGTCATGAAGCATTCCTGAAATAAAACAGTATGCTTATGGTCCCCCTTATTCTTGGGTCCGAGGGTTAGTTCCTCTTTGGCAACCACATCTGGCCACCACTAGAGGATGCAACCTCAGAGGGTCCAGATAGGTGCTTTAAGAGGCATTCATGAGCCTTGTGACTATAATCAGAACAATTAGAACATCTCACTTGACTGATAGATTGTAGAGTCGATAGAACATCATTCTGTTTAGTCAGTGCATCAGTAGAACTAGAGGATTGAGTAGGTACAAACTTAGTAGGCTTGAAGGTGCTAGTGTTGCCTTTCTTCCCATTCTGTTTACCTTTGGCAGTTACCTTGTTAGGTACTTGTCCATCTGTAGACACCCCGCCTTGGACCGCTCACCCCGATTGCACATTTGATTTTGTGTTTCTCCCCATTTTAAGTGTTTCTCGTTAGTTTCTGTCACTTCCGTTAAGTTCCTGACTGACTTCGTTAAGTCCAGGGACTAAACTGAATGACAGGGCTGACTTTCTAGTCCATTCTGTCAAAATTGCCTTCTCTGAGTTGCGCGCCTCCGACAGGAGGATCCAGGCGCGCGCGCCTCCCGCCCCCAAAGCAGGAAGCGCGCGCCTCTGGGCGTCAGTTACAGATTTCTGGCCAGGATTCCCTCCCTTGCTCAATTTACAGGATTTTGCCCGGGAAGGATTTCTTGGTGACTGAGTTTTGGCACCAAAAACACCCCTCTTTCACCTATAAAAACCTCTCTTTACCTCCATTTTCAAGGATCGAAAAATCATCGAAAACTAGACAAAAAATCACTTTCTAAAGGTTCTCCAAGGATCTCATTAAGCAACATTTGAAGTTCTTCGAATTGTAGGTAAAAGTCCATCTTTTCCTTTCTTTTCTACTTCATCTCCTCTCTCTCTCTTTTTATTTTAATCAAATGTGAAATCACCCAAATCATTTTGGGACATGACTCTAATGATCACCTCATCTCATTGAGGTTGGTTAAGGAGTTATCTCCTACATTCCAAACTCTATTTTAAACCCCCTTTTCATGACTTAAAGAAGAAGAAGAAGAACATTTTCATTCATGTAGATTTTGATCAAGCAAGACCAACTTTAGTTGGGCGAGATGGGTGTTTCGGTACTTCCCATCTCGTAATCTAACCCCCGAACCTCAAAACAAAGAATCTCTGTTTTCGTAATCAAACTTAGGCTACAATCTATAGGTTTTTCTTATGTTCCTCAAAACATAGGTGGCGACTCTAAAAAACAAGTTAGACATCCTAGGATAATTCACGCGCTCTAGCCTAAAGCCGTGGTTCCCCCGGGGTATCTACAGTGGCGACTCTGCTGGGGAGTATTTGAGGGTTAAACTTGCATTCTGATCGAAATCTACATCTTTTCTGGGCATTCTGTTTCCTGATGGGGGAGACGCGCGCGTCTGGCCTTTTAAGCCTAAGGCGCGCGCATCCCGCATCAAGAACCAGAATCGCCCACTTCTTCATGTTCTTCATATTCTTCTTCCGTTATTCTGCACTAATCACTTCTGCAGGGGTTACAATATGAACATGGGACCAGGGCAATCCCCTGAGTCCAAAGTCTGACATTCTGACAGGTGTGCCCCAGAAGCGCGCGCCTTCCATAAGCATTGCGCCATGCGCGCGCGTCCCACACCAGCACTCAGAGGCGCACGCTTCTGGGTTGGTTTCCAGAACAGAAACAGGTTTCAGTGACTGAGCAGAACAGTGGGGTGTGGGCACAGTTGCCTGCATCAGAACAGAATTGAACCCTCGGACTGTTTTAATTTTGTGTTTTATTTACCGGTCACACGGGTGATTCGGGAGTTGTAATTTTATGTGCTTATGTGTTTTGTGTGTTTTTCTTTCTTTTAAAAAAAAAATAAAAATAAAAAAATTTGTCACTTGTTAGACCTCACACTACATGCACATATTCCTATGAACTGCTCACTATCGAGTCGCACAAGTCCAACCCCAAACCCGTCGAGGCCCGTCCTAGAAAGTTTCAAGCTCCACCAGACCTTGGCTCTTTCGAAGCGGTAAACCTCAGCCCGTGGCGTAGTTCAAGACTACATGCCGGGGGTGACCTTTGAGCCTCATATTCAAGCCGAGCACAAACCACACAATTCTAGTTAGGGTCTAACACTCCGTGACTCAAGTCGGTTTCCATGTACCGAGATTTCCCTAAACTAATGTCTTCAAATCATACATGCCAACTTGTTGAAAGGGACGCAATAAAAATCCGTCCCCAAAAAGTGGTTATTTTGGACGAAAATAAAAATCCGTCCCCGCATGTATGCTTTACTACATTATTTTAGTTTAATCCCGATACATGTAGGATTCACAAGCGCGATGGAATCCGATGAGTATATGGGACCGCGAGATGGTCTATATACTAGTGTGACGATTCCATTATTTTCTTAGAAACCCCAAAAGGGATTCATTCCCTCCGACTTATAAAAAAAAAAAAAAAAAGTCTTTTCTTATGTGGTTCGAGTCGTGTGCCCAACTGTGTGTTCTAAGCCTCTTCATGGACCGCAAGTGTTACTCAAGACTGACAAGGGCCTCTTCTGCAATATAGGTTCAATTGGTACTTACAAAGTCTACCGGGATTCAACAAATCGGTTAGTCCGTGAAGAGATCACTCCAACAGCTCCAACATCAACCATGACCGGCAGCAGCAACACCATGTCTCTCGAACAGCTCTCAACTATGGTCCAACTCCTCCAAGAGCAAGTCTCCACCCTTAACAAGGAGGCACAAAGCAAAGACGACATTTGGCAATCCCACCTCGACAGCCAAAGGGAGGCCCACGAGGCCGAAATGGAGCTAATGAAAGAAAAGCTCACCAACCTTGCCAAGGGAAAGAACAAGAACAATGATGATGAATCCGAATGGACCGAGGGTTTGTTCAAGAGTCCTTATGTCAACACCCGCACCAAGAAAATGGGGGAACCAAGTTCCGAGAACAATGAGCCCAAAATGGTGGATTCTATCATGGCCTACATCGACCAAAAATTCAATGGGCTCAACATGGGGAAAGGCTCCGACACAAGCCTTTATCAATCATCCATCCTCATGAATACTATGGCCGCTCTTCCCGATAAGTTCAAGATGCCCGACATAAGCAAATTCAAGGGCAACTCTTGTCCTATGGCTCACATTGAAACTTATATTTGGGCAATGGTTCCAAAGAAGGTCTCCACCAAGGTGATGGCTCAATGCTTTCCTCTCACTCTCGAGGGGGCGGCAAAAGATTGGTATGCTACTCTCCCGCTCACTGTCCGTCTTGATTGGGACTCCGCCATGCTTGCCTTCAAGAACCAATACCAAGGCAACACCACTCACCGGCCCACAAGGAAAGAGCTAGAGAACACTACTCAACGGGACAATGAGTCCTTCATCGACTTCACAAGGAGATGGAATGACAAACTCTCTGAAATTGTTGAGAGGCCGAACACAAAAGAGCAAATGGACATATTTCTCAAGTGTCTCAAGATTGATCTCCGCACTCACCTAAGTGGGGCTTGCTACTCCGACTTCTCCCAAATGTATGAGGCGGGGGTACGCATGGATGACTTGCTCAAGGAGATTAAGAAGACCACTCCTACTTACCGCTACAAGGCCGCTTCCAACTCCACAAAAGAGGCCTCGGTCAACGCCGTCACTATTGACAAGGGGAATTACAAAAAGGTTCCTCCACCTCAAAGGAAGAAGTCCCGAAGTGACCGTGTCTACACGCCTCTCCAAGGCATGACTCAAACCGAAGTGTTCGAGGTCCTCAAGGCAAAGGGTCAAGTCACACCCGTGCAAGGGTACCAACCCAAGACGATCAACTCCAATCATGCTCACCACAAATATTGTGGCTACCACCAATATAGTGGCCACACCACCAAAGATTGCTTCGTTCTCCGCAATGTCATTCAAGATCTCATAGATAAGAAAGAATTTGTAGTGACTAATGACGAGCATGTCAATGTAATAGAGATAGGAGAACTCGAGGGGACCACCCATTCAATCCCAATTGTGAATGGGGCCCCAATGTTATGAATAAACTTGACAATTCTTGTTATGTAGTGACTTACGATGAGGTAATGAGGGAAGTACTAGAGAATAGGAAAAAGAAGCAAGATGGGAACGTCAACATGCTAACTCGATCCGGTCGAGTCATAGCAAGCAACCCTTCCACTTCCGCACCGAGCTCCTCTTCTCAAAGGCCGCAAGCTCACAACACTCCCGAAGATCCTCTACTTGTCCAACTCAAGAAAACTCAAGCCAACATCTCTATTTGGGACCTCATTGCATCCTCAAAGAAACACCGAAATCTTGTCATCCGCAATCTCGATGATACATCAGTTTCTCCCGATACTACTCCCGAAGACCTCACGGCAATGATTGGTCACATTCATTTTAGCAACGTCATCACCTTTGCCGATATGGACCTTCCACCGTTTGGTTCCGACCACAAAGAAGCTATTTACCTCAAGGTACGAGCAAGGGGGAGGCCCGTCTCGAGAGTCTTAGTGGACGGTGGTTCCGCACTCAATCTCATGCCTGGTAGAGTCATGGGCATACTGGGGCTTAAGGATTCCGATTTGAAGCCTTCTACTCAAGTAATCCGAGGTTATGACAGCACCGCCCGTACAGTCATGGGTATGATCGAAATAGACATTGAGTTTGGGAGCATGGTCATGTCCGTTCCATTCCAAGTGCTTGATATCCCGGCCTCGTTCAACTTACTGTTGGGTCGACCATGGATTCACAGTGCTAATGCCGTACCGTCAACTCTCCACCAATGTGTCAAGATCCGAAATGGTGATGAAATAGTGACCGTAATGGCTGAAAACATCACTATCCACAGAAAAGGTGAGCCCGTCCACCAAGTTCAGCATGGTCTACCAGACTCCACTCTCTCCGGCGTCTCAATCAACGCCATTGACAAAGAAGGGGGAAACGGATCATGGACCCCCAGCAATCACAAAGTCCTCCGCATGATGAGGAATATGGACTACTTCCCTGGTTTAGGCTTAGGGAAATATCAGAAAGGAATCCTACATCCCGTGCAAGTCCCATTTGTCAAAGACACATTCGGTTTGGGGTATGAGCCTTCCAAAGAAGACTTGAAACAAGAGCAAGCAATCAAGAACGAAAAGGCCCGAGCTCGTAAAGAAGGCCGTCGTTATGAGGTCCCTAATCTAAGGCCTTACCGCAAGACATTGAATGGTTATTTTGTCCGCCAAGGGGAAGACGTTCCATACATGATCTTTCCCGAACCATGGGTTAACAATAAGGGTGTCAAAAAGCCCGACCTTGAAATCTTCTCCGATTGTGAGATCCAGAAATCCGAAAGGGAACCAACTCCCATGTCGCCTCGTGAATGGTGGGGGAGGAAGATGACTATAGAGTCCGAGACAGAAATCACCGTGGGGGAAGAACTGACAGATTTAGCCTCCATGTTCGAAGAGCTTGCCATGATGAATGAATGCCAAGTCAACACCATCCATGACACCGTCATCATGAACGAAACTATCAGTGAGATCCCGCCAAGCTCCGAGCCGATCAACAATTGGTATTCAACAAAAGGGCCCGTGGTATCCGAGGAATTCTTAGTCCAAGAAATGGGTTGCATACCCCGCACAGCAACAAAGGAAGAGCAGCTCACACTTACTTTCGAGTCCGAGAGTGTCTCTAATACCCTCACCCAAGAGGATTTGGAGGCCATAGCCGAGCGTGTGTTTCCTTTCTTTGCTAATGAAAAATTTGACATTTCTGAGTACCCTGAGATTGCAAACATCATAAATGATGAATTAACTAATAATGAACTTAACAAACAAGTTAATAACGATTCAAATTATGATGAAATAGACCACGAAAACACAACATACTTAAATGAACTTGCTCAACAAGTCCGTAGTCGTGGCGAGAATGGTCCAAAGGCTGACGAAGAATTGCATGTTGTTAATCTGGGTACCGAGGAAGAGCCAAAAGAAACCAAGATTGGAAGCTTCTTCAAGGGAGACGACAGAGACAGATTGACTGCATTACTACGGGAGTTCGTGGATGTGTTCGCATGGTCATACAAAGACATGCCGGGTTTAGACAGAAAGGTAGCGGAGCACAGGATTCCAATCAGAGAAGATGCCAGGCCAGTAAAGCAGAAGCTCAGAAAGATCAAGCCAGAATGGTCTCTGCAGGTCAAAGAAGAGATTGAGAAGCTCCTCAGTGTGGGGTTCATCAAGGTTATCGAGTATCCGACATGGTTAGCCAACATTGTGACAGTCAGGAAGGCGAACGGCAAGGTTCGAGTTTGTGTAGACTTCCGGGATTTAAACAAAGCTTCCCCAAAGGATGATTTTCCACTCCCTAATATCGACATGCTAGTCGACTCCACTGCTGCCTACGAGGTTCGCTCATTCGTGGATGGGTTCGCTGGGTACAATCAGATTCTTATGGCCGAGGAAGATCAAGATAAGACAGCCTTCACAACACCGTGGGGTACCTTTTGCTACACAGTCATGCCATTTGGGTTAAGAAATGCTGGGGCTTCCTACCAAAGAGCCGTGACAGACTTGTTCCACGATATGATTCACAAAGAAATCGAGGTCTATGTGGACGACATGATCATTCACTCCAAAGGAACCGATGGTCAACACCTAATCGATCTCCGCAAGTTCTTCGAAAGGCTTCGTCAACACAAGATGAGGCTCAACCCTGCAAAGTGCACATTCGGGGTCATCCGAGGCAAAGTTCTTGGTTATATGGTCACTGAAAGGGGAATCGAAGTAGACCCCTCCAAAATCAAGGCAATCATTGACATGCCTCCTCCAAAGACGCAGAAAGAGATTAAAGGCTTCATGGGAAGACTACAATACATCAGTCGGTTTGTGCACCAACTCACTTCCATGTGCGAGCCAATCTTCAAGCTACTCAAGAAGAATGTGGCTCTAGAATGGACCGACGCGTGCCAAGAAGCCTTCGATCAAGTAAAGCATTACTTGACGTGCCCTCCTGTTCTAGTTCCGCCGCACAAGGAGAAACCTCTGTTGCTTTATCTCACTGTTAATGATGAAGCCCTAGGGGCTATGTTAGCACAAGAGCAACGAGAGTCCACAAAGGAGAACGCCATTTATTTTGTCAGTCGCCGATTCCAAGGAGGCGAAAAGAACTACTCTGTCTTAGAGAAGTCATGTGCAGCATTGGTTTGGGTCACTCAAAAGCTCAAACACTATATGGAAGCTTTTCCGATCAAGCTAGTAGCAAAGGTGGACCCGCTCCGCTACATCTTCGAGAAGCCTTTCATGTCAACAAGAATAGCCAAATGGTACTTCATGCTCGCCGGCTATGATATCACTTACGTCACACTAAAATCCGTCAGGGGGAAAGTGTTCAGTGACCAGCTTGCCGAATTACCGTGTGACGAAGTGAAGGGGGAAGATGTACAGTTCCCCGACGAGCATTTAATTTGTACTGCAACCGAGGAAGACAAGTGGCAACTTTTTTTCGATGGCGCCGCCAATAAACACGGTTTTGGTATAGGGGTATTGCTTGTCGATCCAAAAGACATCTACACTCCCATTGCCATACGCCTGGAATTCGAAGCCACCAACAACATTGCCGAGTACGAAGCATGCATAGCAGGGCTCGAAGCAGCTCTCGAAAGAAACGTCACGGAACTAGAAGTGTTCGGCGACTCTTTGCTCCTTATCAATCAGCAATCGGGTAAATGGCGAACCCAAGACCCGACTCTCCAACAGTATGGTCAGCACCTTGAAGAACTGGTTGAACAATTCCAAAAGATCACTTTCAACTACCTGCCAAGGGATAAGAATCGCTTCGCTGATGCACTGGCCACTATAGCTTCATTAGTTGAAATGCCCAAAGGGAAAATGGTGAAGCCTTTCAAAATTGCTCGAAGGAACAGTCCGGCATATTGCATGAGTATCGAGATCAACGAGGTTCAAACAAACTCTCCGTGGTATTCGGATATCATGAACTTCCTCAAAGACGGCACTTATCCCGAGAACATCAATAAGAAGTCTCAAGCAGCTCTGCAAAGGTTAGCCTCTCGGTACGTACTGATTGGGGACCGAGTCTATAAAAGGCACCACGACGGGATCAATCTCTTATGCGCCAATGAGACCGAAGCTCAAGAGATAATGTGTGAAGTGCACGAAGGAGAATGTGGACCCCACATGAATGGGTTTATGCTAGTCAAGAAGATACTTCGCATTGGTTACTATTGGGGAAAGACCCTTTTGTCTCAACCGGTTACCTGCAAAAAGCAAGTAGAGATAGTAGAGCTAAAAATAGCTATGTGTCAGACGGCACAGTAATCATAATAGAGCAGATAAACTACTTTCAGATAAGACAGTACTAAAGGACAAAGACAATCGGTAAGGTTGACTTTAAAGTAGAGCGATGTAACCTGACGACCAGTACAGACTGTCTTTGCCGATCGGCAACTTGAATGCTGGTCTGCTGATTTACTTTCTCTAGCTGGTTTGCCTTGATTCAAAAGTTGTTATACACCTGTGCTTGTCACAAAGAATCCTAAAGGTACCTTACAAAGGTTCTAATAAAATTGGGGGATCCTAAGTGTCAAACATGATTGGGATTAAGCAATTCTATGTCCTAAACATATTTTGAACAACAGTCTGGGCACTTCTTCCTAGTTTGCTTGGCGTTCTTTTTCAGCCATCCACTAGTGAGGACATGAGTTTGGCGGAATCCCTCTTTTACTTTGACCCCAATGTTTATCCATCTCGTGGGCCGGGCATTTCTCATTCACCTCCGGTTGACTCGGATCCCGACTTCGAGTAGATGTACCCGTCTGAACAACTTATGTTTTGCTTTGCTTTAAAAACAATGTGTGTAAAACTTATGTTAAATATCAAAAAAGTTATTTTGCTTGTAAATTCATTTAAATACATGACTCGTGCCATGAGAAGGGCTTTTTGATATTGTGACCTGTGGGGAATCCCCAGAAATGTGTTTAGACTCAATTATGTACCGCATGGGACAATCTTTTTGATAGGTTTATAGAAGGCTAGAATGAGTTTCTCTTGCGGGAAGTCTGCTGGCATGGGCTGCTGATCTGAATTTTTGCAACGGACAATGCATCCGTACGGTTGGGGAAGGGAGTTGACTTTCTTGACTAAAATTTTCTGAGGACCTCTGGGGAATTTGGAAAATTAGGGATTTTGACTATAGGTTCTGGTTTAGACTGAATTCACTAAAGCATGACCTTTCCGCTAATCCTTTCAATGTGCCGTCATGGCTTGGCAGCCCCGGTTCAATTGGGAATCATTTCTTAGGCCTGGACCTCTCTTGGGGATGATCTTTTCTTTGATCATTTTCAAATGTTCTACCATGACTTGGTATCCCCAGTCTTCCTTTGGCTGAGAGTTGTTCTATTGGCGTATCTCAGCCTTTTTTATTTGCTGTCAGGGGGACCGACTCCTTGGCACCTCCCGTTCTTTCTTAATCAAGTCCACAGGCATCTCACCCTACGGGTATCCATCACTGTATCTTTTGATCTTTCTGCTCAAGGAGTGGTCTAGTAGACTCATGACACGGACGCAAGCAAATTATGCTTGTTCGAACGAAGACAGACATAGGCATTCACGGGAGTGAGTCCCTTTTTGTGAGGAAGGAAGCCTATGGACAGAAATTTAGTGTTTGGCTCTTTCCTAAAATGTAGAAAAGAAGACTTGTCGAGACATTTGAAGTTTGCCTTAGTTAATGTCATCAAAATGATTGCTTGAATGGACCATGTTTATCATTAAGTCAGGATTATGGCAAGCGATTAGCCTTATCATGCATAAATGTTATGATCAATTGAGATTAAGATTCGATCATTGGCAGGATCGGAAAAGAAGGTGTTTAGGGGATTGGTCTTTGATGTGACCGGGCAAAAGGGTTCTTTTAAGAACATGGTCATTGGTGGGACCGTGGGAGGGACTTGGTCATTTTGGAGAGAACCAAGGTTTGATGATTTTGTTTTATGTTGTGACGGGACCCGAAGGTTGCCTACGTTCCCCTTAGTTTAAGGAGCTCAGGTCTCCGTAGTTCGGTCTTGTACCGCCTTTTACTGGGGTTTGTACCTCTTGGAAGAATGTTGCAGCCCTTTTGTGGCGAATCTCTCTGTGGTGGATTTTTGGATGGTGACTTTCTCTCGGGATGAGTTCTTTTCTTTCCATATTCATTTCCTTTCCCTCTTTCCACCATTTTTTTTTGAGGATGACTTTCTCTCGGGATGAGATATTCTCTCTCCAGATTCACTTCCTTTCCCTCTTTCCAACATTTTTTTACTCTTTTTTAGAGAGAGGGAAAACATTAGCCTTTGGCAGATTGTCTGTCACTTGTCACTTCGACTTTGAGGATCTGGGAAGTCCTTTGCTTGGTCACGTACGTGCGATAATGGTTAGATCTTGGTGGTTGAGCAACCACATCCTTTCATTTTCATTGTCTTGGGATGCCTTCGATTTGCATCGAGGATTTGCCTTGGGAAAAGTGTATCGGGAAATGTGTATCGGGAGATATGTATAGGGAAATGTGTATCGGGGAAAGCTTGCCATTAATGTTTATTTTTCATGCCAATTGATCACAACATTTATTCACATCAAGATTAATTGTTTGCATTGAGCGTTTTTATTTAGTGTCAGGCCCATTCAT
The DNA here is from genome assembly GCA_026119855.1 of Campanula takesimana. Classification (NCBI taxonomy): domain Eukaryota; kingdom Viridiplantae; phylum Streptophyta; class Magnoliopsida; order Asterales; family Campanulaceae; genus Campanula; species Campanula takesimana. Next base: position 305,988 of record JAOWBW010000953.1, on the reverse strand, counting down.
CCTTAATGAGTCGTCATTGACTAGTATACTTAGAAGTCAATTCATCATTTTGGGGACATGGCAATCATTTGATAATATTAAATAAAGCAATTTCAAGAGTAAATGTAATTTGGAAGTAATGTCTCAAGTCTAGAGAGAATAGAAGGAAAATGACTCTTTTCATTTCACGGAAGACTTGACTTTTTTTTATAGACTCGACTCGACTATTTGCGGATTTGGTATAGACTCCATCAGACACCAACTTGGTATCTTTCTTTTCAAGACTTTGCCTCGCAGGGCTTAGGGAAGATAAAGACAATGTCCAAAGCGGACTTTTGGAAAGACCTTAGAACCTATTTAACATAGACCACTCCTAGTTCTCTTTCTTTTTCTTTTTTCTCCTTTGCTTACAACCTCAAACTCTGCTTCCTTGCTTTCGCTTAGGTTCAAACCTACTGATTTCCTTTCTTTGTAATGATTCCTTCATCAATAAGCTCCTGGATCTTGTTCCTCAGGGTTGGACAGGTTCCTGTGGAATGTCCCAAGGCTTGGTGATATTTGCAGTGCTGTTTCTGATCACAGCGTTGGGAGGGAGGTTCATTCCAAATCACATTACGGCTGAGCAACTAGATCTTTCCGATATCTAGCAGTCGGTCCAACATCTGATCCCTGGGCATTCCTAGATCATGGAACTAATGGTAATAGGCTCCTTTTCCTTGGGGAAGCACACCTCCTATGACGGCTGTGGGTTTGCCGTGGTATAAGGCGACGGATTGGACTTGCTCATGGGGACTTTGTTTACATGGGATCCGGCTGCCCAGAGTAGCTCTTGACAGGGGCGATGGTTCTTGTGAGGATTTTTTTGATCTCCTCGATGGATTTTACAATCTCATGAAGGCACTCTCGGGTATGTCTCAAGTTATACCTCTCCACTTCGTCGGTCAATTCTGCCCGGCTTTGTAGGAGCTCATATCTGCGATCATACTTCTCCTCAATGACTTCCCTGAGCTTCCTACCACCTTTCTCCCACACCTCCTCAACTTTCTCGTGAAGGATTTCCTTAACTTCCTCACGAAGCTGCTGGATCATATTGATCATCCCATTACGGCTCGCTTCCGACTTCTAAATTTGATCCCCCATTGTGCTGACCATTTTTTCCAAGATCTTCACTCTGGCTTCCAACTGGGACTGGTTGTCCATTCTGATGTCCGATTATTTTGCTTGGGTGTTGGCTTCCATGCTTCCTACAAATCGAATGACCACCAAGCCATAAGGATGCTTCGAAGGGATTCACGGAAATATCATGCTTTGAGTAAGAAAGGGATTTTGACACAGGGAGATCTTGATTCTTAGAGAGGACTGAGTCAATTTCAGGGTGATTTGAGAAGGACCCAAGCCATGCATTTAAGTGGATTTATTTATTATTATTATTTAAAAAGGTATTTTTACTGGATTATCTTTTCAGATGAACAAACGTTAGCACGCCATTGGAAGACATGTGTTTATTGGTTCAAGTTAAATTTAAACAACCATTTTATTCCTAGGTGGTCGGAAAAGATTTCTCTTCTTTTTCATGACTATTCTAAGCCCTGGATCAGTGGAGGCCATCACTACGCCTATAGACCCCTCGTTTTTCACCTGTATTACACGCTCCCAAGGACGGACTATCCCGGGCGAGGATCCTATAGGGCATGCGGCTTCCACCGACCAAAAGAACCAAACCTAGGGTCTAGCGCGTCACAAAGTTCCAATGCGCGGGCCATTCTTATCATAGCTAAGCCTTGGTTAAGGTTAAGATTGACTTAACGCTCCAACAAAAATCCGGCATGACCTCATTTTAATGAGGGATCTAGGCCCTTAGCCTCGAGCTTAAAGATGATTAGGATGGGTCAAGCATTAGAACTTAATGACGCGGTTTCAACCTATCCTTAATACATGACTTTGGTTAATTATGGTTGGAATTAACGCATAAGTCAAGGACCGGGTCGAAGATGACCTTGGTCACACTTGCTTTCACAAGGAGTCATGACTTGGGTGGTAACTTGGCCATAATCAACTTCGGGCACGTATTAGGGACGTGATGACATGAGCTAGACCAAAAACCAACCAAGGTCACGGTATTTGTGTGTCACGGACATGTATGGTTGGCTCGGCTCGGAAGGGGAGGTGGAATGGACCCATGCGTGCGAGAAGGGCACAAGAGCACCAATCAAGCTGCATCGTGGCATCCATCCCGGGTTTAAAGGGTTTTTGGAACGTGCACAAGGTCAAGTGCGCGTTGTGTGAAGCCTTCTATGTTCCCTTTTGAGTCAAAATAGAAATTTTCGGTCCGTTTTAATACCATGCGCATTGTATGATCAATTGTATGAACAAGTATAATGAACAAGCATTTTGCACAAGTAATCAAGCAAAGCTATGAACAAACAAGAATCAAAATTTTGTACATGGAAAGGTTGTGCACAACCAAATGTTTTGGAAAACCAAAAATTTTCCAAGAGGAGCAAGGCCCTTTGAAAATCATTTTGTACAAAAGCTTGTGCACAACAAAAGGGTTTGAAAAACCAAACTTTGAAAAGAAGGGTTATACGTTTGAAAACGCAATTTTATGTCCAAAAATTTGTGCATAACCAAGCTTTGAAAATTCATTTTTGGCTAAGAAAATGAAGGTAAATGTGTACAAGTAGAGGCTGTAAATTGGAACCTGGACAAGCAGAAGCAAAGGGACAAACATAATGTTTCTGCCATGTACAAAATTTTTAACTTGAAACATTCTGTGGGCCTAGCCAAACTAGCTGTACAGATTGAGCAGTAGCTCCATTATTTTTTTGCCAATTTTCATCTTCTGATCATCAAGCCCCAGTTTATTACGTTTTCAGAACAGTTTCACTCCCAGAAATCAAAACAGAAAAATAAAATACACACATAACATGCACAAAGTCAACAAACGGGGATGGGAGTTTGACCCACACAAAAGTGTCCCCAAAGCTTCTAAAAAGAAGTTTGCATACACTTTATTCCCCAGCGGAGTCGCCACTGTAAGATATCTGTGCGAAAACGGAGAAAAGTTCCCTCGAGAATCAAACACGACACTTTATGTTCATCAGAAAACGGAGTCGCCACGTTAGTTTAACTTTAAACCCAAACTTAACGAAAAAAGGTTAGAGATAAAGGATTTGGAGGTCAGGTTACACTTTGGGAAGAACTTAACTGGTAGTTCACCCAAAGTGCCTCGGAAAAAATCAAGTCTCCCTAAGTTTGTTAACCAAAATTGTGCAAGTGTGTGTGTGTGTGTTCTTGAAAATGAGAGAAACTGACTTTTAACAAAATCAGTTAGAAACTTAACAAAAAAGGGTTGTTTTGTAAACAGTTTAACAGAAAAAGGGAAAGACTGAAAAATCACCCCTCTGACCAAACTAGCCGTACGGCTAGGAAGGTCATCCCTTGGGTTTTTTTTTGCAGATTGTCAAGAAATCAGTCCAGTTTCAAGCAGAAATAGAGCATTCTGCTGAAACTGAACTGTTTTACATTTTTCCAGTTTATTTACTCACACAAAACTTGAATTGAATCATCCCTATGCTTTTGATCACTAATTAAACACCAAAAAAAAAGGTTTTGGGTGTGATCAAGGCAATAATTGGGGAAAAATTAAGAAAGGTGATGAACATGGCATTTCAGACAAAATCATCATTTGGATGATTAAAGATGGAAACTTTAACATCCAAATGGATGATTCATCCAAGGAAAAGCCTTGGGGAAGTAATAAATCAACCTTTGGATGGATAAAGATTGAGTCTTTACCATCCAAAGGGACATTATTGGAGTTAGATCAAAGTTTGAATGATAAAGATTGGAACTTTATCATCCAAACTTGATCATTTCACCATGAAATCAACTTAAAAGTAAAGACATGAAATTTAACTTGCATAAATGTAAAGACATAATATAAATTTCACAAAAGTAAATACATAATGTAAAGTGTATTAATGTAAAGACATAATGTAAAGTGCATTAATGTAAATACATAAAGTAAAGTCCATTAATGTAAACACATAATGTAAATAGACATTAAATGATAACAAGACTTGATCATCTTAGGTTTGAACCCTTAATCATGCATAGAACATGAGGGTACCATTGATTCACATCAAGGACTTGGTTCCAATTCATAATATTTGCAAGAATAATAAAGACATAATATGAATAAGGCAAAATGAAATAGAGTATGAGATGAAGAGAAGATGGGGAGAAGGAGGCCTCACCAATTTTGGTTCTAAGCCTATCTTCTTTCTCTCTTTTCACTCAAGAATGTGTTTGTATCCCTAATCTGCTCTCAGTTTGGCAGAGTTTGCACACACAAATGATTTTTCTCCCCCTGAAATGATCAGCCAAGGGTCCAATTTATAGGGGCTGAGGGTTCCCAAACCATCCGTACAGATTGGCCCTCTAGTACCTAAACTATCCGTACGGTTCAGCCTGGCGAGCTTCTGAATTTTTCCGATTTTAATTCCAGAATAGTCCTAGAATTTTAGGTTTATCTTAGTGAGGTCCCAGCCTATCAGTTTATCCCTAAATGGTGCTAAGAGTTCCTCTAAAGTTCGTTAATTTTTGATTGGGGTACTTACATACACCCATATGAGCAACATGCTCATGAAACACTAAAGGCGATAACGCTTTATTAAACGGATCCGCTAACATGGAGTTTGTTCCAATAAGTTGTATTTCTATTTGTTCATTATGTACTCTTTCTTTTACAACAAGAAACTTAATGTCTATATGCTTAGACTTTGATGAACTCCTGTTGTTGTTGGAGTACAAGACTGCTGCTCGATTGTCACAATATAACTTAAGTGGTCTTTCGACACTATTGACAATACGCAGTCCCTCAACAAATATACGTAGCCATAAGCAAAATCAAAATCAGAATACCTAATGATCTCAAGATGATCCGATTTTAAATATATATAGGCATGTAGACTTAGTGTTTTGTAAATATCTCATCACTCTTTTGGCTGCAACCTAATGTTCTCTCCCCAGATTGCTTTGGTATCTACCAAGCATCCCAACAATAAATGCAAGGTCTAGACGAGTACAGACTTGCGCATACATTAAGCTTCCTACTGCTGATGCATAAGGGATATTTTCCATATACTTGGATTCAAAATTATTTTTGGGATACTGTTTGAGACTAAACTTGTCTCCTTTAGAAACAGGGGTGTCATGTGGTTTACAGTTTTGCATGCTAAACCTTTGTAATACCTTTTCTATATAGGCTTTTTGTGATAATCCTAAAATACCTCGTGAGCGCTCACGGTGAATTTGTATTCCTAATACAAAAGATGCCTCACCAAGATCTTTCTTTTCAAATTTGTTTGAAAGAAATTTCTTAGTTTCTTTAAGAAGGTTCATATCATTACTAGAAAGTAAAATATCATCCACATATAAGACCAAAAATATAAACTTACTCCCACTGAACTTATAGTATACACAATCTTCACCAAGATTCGTTTCAAAACCAAATGAAAGAATAACTTGATTAAATTTTAAATACCATTGACGAGAAGCTTGCTTGAGGCCATAAATGGATTTCTTAAGTTTACAAACTAATTGATTAGTTTGATCCAAATCAGTCACCTTTTCTGGTTTCTTAATATAGATAGTTTCCTCAATGTTTCCATTGAGAAAAGCTGTCTTTACATCCATTTGATGAAGCTCAAGATCATAATATGCTACAAGTGCCATAGTGATCCTAAAAGAGTTTTTAGAAGATACCAGAGAAAAAGTTTCTTTGTAATCAATGCCTTCTTTTTTAGTAAAACCTTTGGCAACAAGACGAGCCTTATATCTTTCCACATTACCTTGTGAATCCCTTTTGGTCTTAAAGATCCATTTACACCCAATATGTTTCACATCTTTAGGTAATGGAACAAGATCCCAAACGTCGTTGTCTTTCATAGATTTCAATTCTTCATTTATGGCATTGATCCACTTATGAGAATTAGGACTATTAATGGCTTCATGGAAGGTGAGTGGCTCATCTCCCACTAAACCTAAGTGTCCTTCATTCTCGGCAAGATACACTTCATAATCATCAGGAATTGCACTCCTTCTTACTCTATTGGATCTCCTTAAGGGCACCAGTTCTTCCTGATTTTGAGGTTGTTGAATTTCATCCTCATGATCAACATTTTCATGTTGTTCAATATTTATAGGGGAGTCATTGTTTTGAATTGTATGTTCCTCTTGAATATCAGGTATAAAACCTTGATTTCCAATGGGAACTACTATGGAAAGAGGTATAGAAATGGATGCCTCTTCCTCTTCAAATTCAAAACTATTCCTAATTTCCCCTCTAAATTCAACATTCTCAAAGAACCTAGCATTTCCCATTTCAAAAGAGGTTCTAATTTTTGGGTTGTAAAATTTATAGCCCCTAGATCTCTCAGCATATCCAACAAAATAGCTACTAACAGTCTTAGCGTCCAGTTTGCCCACATTAGGCCTATAAGGTCTAGCTTCTGTTGGACAACCCCATACATGAATTTGATTTAAGGACGGTTTCTTATTCATCCATAATTCATAAGGGGTTTTATTAGTAGCCTTAGAGGGATCTCTATTGAGAATATAAGTTACAGTTTTTAATGCATCGCCCCATAATGAGTGTGGTAAGGAAGTACAAGAAATCATACTCCTTTCCATATCCTTAAGAGTTCTATTACGTCTCTCAGCTACACCATTCATGCTAGGCGTACCCGACATAGTGTAGTGAGGGACAATCCTACGCTCCTCAAGATAGCGAGCAAAAGGACCCGGACATTGTTCCCCCGAACCGTTATTCCGACCGTAGTATTCACCAACACGATCGGACCTAACGTTCTTAATAGGCTTTCCAAGTTGATTTTCAACTTCGGCCTTAAAAGACTTGAAAACGTCCAATGATTGAGACTTTTCATTGGCTACATTGACTCAAGACACGGGAGGGTCTTCTTGCTGGTCAACAGCCTTTGATGTAGATCCAATATGCTTGGACTTCTTCTTTTCTCTGGCAGCCTCTTTGTCAGCTTTCCTCTTTTGTCTTCTCTATGCACTTTCCAATCTCTCAATCAGCATCTTGTTGTTGGCTTCAAGAGCAGCAATTTTCAGTTGAGCATCAGCAAGAGCAGACTTGGTATCAGATACCTCTTTTACAGTTCTCTCTATGTCTCTGATCTGCAGTCTTTGGTCATCAACAAGTTACTGTTGGATCGAATTTGTAGATCCTAAGCATTCAGAGAGCTTGATCAGTCTTGTTTCTCTATCAGTCAAAAGATCCTTCAAGTCTTTAATTCGTTTATTTTCCTCCTCCTGATTGGACTTAAGTATCCTCTTGGAAAGATCTTTATTAGTGTCCTTTATCAGGTCAGCAAGAGAGAGTCCCATATCACCAACATCAGCACGAGTGGCAGGCACTTGCTGATTTGAAAAATCACCCTCCTCAAAACGGATGAATTCATAGAGGCTGTGGACAACAACCGGTTTCTCAATTACAATTGGCATGGAAAAACTCTCGGCAGATTGTTCCATTAGAGACGGCATAAAATCTTCATTGAGTAAGTCAGCCTCTTCTATAAGCACATCAGCAGGATCATCCATCGGTAACTCGTCATCAGAAGAGAGAATGACCATAAATGGAGAAAGAGGAACAGGAATTGAGGCAAAAGGCAGAGGCAAGAATTGTTGAAGAAAATCAGCATAGGCAGCATCGGCAACAGCAAGAAGGAATTCAGCAGGAATAAAAGTTGAAGCAATGAGGAATGAAGCATCAGCAAAGACATCTGCACGGGGAATTGGCATGGGAAAACCAGGATGAATAATAACAGCACGATCGTCTGGCAAATGAAAAATACCATTGTCTTCCACAGATAGAAAGATAGCCATAAGTAGATTAAGACAAGCCCGTCCTTCAAGGATCATAGCCATTAACCTGGAATTCATCAGCCTGGATGTATGGACCAAGTGATCAGCACGCTGTCTTGGGTGAAACATCGGCATAGTCAGTGCAAGAGCAGCAGATTTGACTAAGTAGATCAGTCCACGATAGTCAGTAGGCCGGACCTCGATGATGTCACAAAGTTCATCATTGATCATCATGCATCTTCTCAAGCAACCATTTGTTGTGATGCAGACTTCCTTAGGAGAAGGACCAGGTAGGTGAGTTTTACCACCAACCTTCAACTTGCTAGGTAAGCAGAGTAGTGGTTCATAAACAGTTCCTTTCACCTTGAGTTTAGACACCCGGGGAGCCTTCCCTTTCTTCCTTTTGAAATCAGGTTTAATCTAGGGCATGAAAATTATCTTTTCACTTGCGGTGGAACCAGTAATGAAAGGATGATTTTTGCCGAAAGGAGAAGGAATCCTTTGAAGAGTGGATCAGAAGGACCTGATTGGCTGATGAAGAGGAAACAACTGTTGGACAAAATTGTTAGTAGGAATAGAGACGTTGGTAGTGTACCAGTTTAAACTCATCATCTCCTTGGCATGAAGCTCAAAATTGTACTCAGAAGGTGGAGCAGAATCCCTTTCACCTTTATTTGGTAATTCCACACAGTCATCGGGATCTATCTCATCCGAGCTTTCCTTATCAGCAGCTGCAGCAACTGGTTGTGCTTCATCAACAACAACATGTAATAGAAATAGAGGTTCCTCAGGAGCAAATAAAGCATCCTGGGATTCTTGAAATTCTTCAAGCTGTAAATCATGAGCTATCATAGTGTCAAGGGTAGCATCTTGATCATCAGGACCGGCAATCACAGCCTCAGCACCTCCTCCCAACTCAACAACCTCTCTAACACCAGTAGGTTCAACAAAGATAATAGCAGGGATAATCTGAGTATCGGAAGTTGGCTCAGAATCAGCAAGTAGAGGTTCATCAGTAGCCTTTGCTGGAATGATCTGAGTGTCAGCAGTTGGCTCAGTCAGATGAGTGTCTGTAGTTGGCTCATCAGCAAGGTTTGTATCAGCGGCAACATCTATTTCACCACCACACACTCTTCCTGAAATCAGTAAATCTCTAACGGCAACTTCATCAGTAGCATGAGTGTCAGTAGTTTTCTCAACTGATGCAAGTTGGTCTTCTACATTAATCAGAGGTTGAGTTTCCATAGTTTCCTCAACTTGAGTGACCAGGGGCTCATCAACAGTACTGGTTTCATCAGCAGGTTGAGTGTCTGAAGTTGTTTCAACAATCTGCTCAACAGATTTATCAGTAGATCCTTTGTCAGTAGAACCTCCTCCTACTTGACTACGCTCAGAGCTATTACCAGCTAAGATTGAGTCAGCAAAGGCTTCAGCAGATGATATAGTGGTGGTAGGAACTGTGGGCTTCTTGTAGACTATGCTAATTACTCACTGATTGAGATAGAAGACGTGAGAGATTCACCAGCAGCTTTGTGAGTACAAACAAAGTCAGCAACATCAACAGAACTGCTGGGAGTAGGAATGGGATCATTTGCTGGTTGCTCGACTGTACGTCTGGTAAGATAGGCTTCAGACTCTTTTATCAGATCAATAGTGGCTTTATTTACCTTCTGCAGAAATAGATCAGCTAATGGACCAACAGAAATGCCTTCATTATCGTTGTAAACCAGTAAATCATCATCGTCTTCTGGTCTTCCCATTTGATAGGGATCAGATTCAAGAAAATTTGATTGCTGACCGTATACATCAGCATAGGCGACCCATACACTTTGGACCATCAAGTCTTGTCTAATTCTATCTTAGAAGAGATAGACTTGATTCCAGGGAAGCGGCAACAGATCAAAGAAACGCCCAAAGTTCAATCTGAGTTCAGTTTCTGATAATCTTTGAAATTTTTGAAGGGGAACAAACTTCTCTTTGAATAAGTCAGTTAGTCCATTCAGGCTTGAAAAGTCAACATAATCAGCACGGTTTCCAGGAGAAACCAACTCCTTTCTTTCCCTCATGAAACTGGAGCAACCGGCGAATGAAGGGGTGAAGATGATCAATTGGAAACACCCAATTCTTTGGAAGGACCTTATTAGTGAAGGACCAATGGTTGCGATAGAAAGAATGGAAAGTGGGGTTTCTTACAGGTTGGCATTTTCTTACAACAGCAGACTTCTTTAGTACACCAGCAATAGGATCTTCAGCCAGATCAGCAATGTCTTCTACTTCAGTCTTAATTATTGGAGAAGTCAGTGAAATACCAGAGAGAAGAGATGGAGCAAATCTTATCATTTTGGTTCTAGGATCAGCACTTGGAATTGTCACAGACTGAACTTGATCAGCAGGTTTTGGCTTTGGAACGGCAGATGGCTCACCGGCAGATATGACTTTTGACTTTTTGGTTTGCACTTTATCAGCAGCTGTAGATACCCCGGGAAACCACAACTTGGCTAGAGCGGTGAATTATCCTAGGATGTCTAACTTGTTTTAGATTGTTTAGAGTCGCCACCTATGTTTTGAGGAACATAAGAAAAACCTATTGATAATAGCCTAAGTTTGATTATGAAAACAGAGATTCTTTGTTTTGAGGTTCGGGGGTTAGATTACGAGATGGGAAGTACCGAAACACCCATCTCGCCCAACTAAAGTTGGTCTTGCTTGATCAAAGTCTACATGAATGATAAACGTTCTTCTTCTTCTTCTTCTTTAAATCATAAAGAGGGGTCTAAAATGGAGTTTGGAATGTAGGAGATAACTCCTTAACCAACCTCAAGGAGATGAGGTGATCATTAGAGTCATGTCCCAAAATGATTTGGGTGATTGCACTTTGATAAAACAAAAAGAAAGAGAAAAGAGATGAAGTCGAGAAGAGGAAGGAGATGGTTTTTACCTAGTCTTCGAGAGACTTCAAACACTTCTTGATGAATGCCTTTGGAAATGCCTTGAAGGTAAGAAATTTGGCTTCTTTGTTGAAAATGTAAGATTTTAGAGTAAAAGATCCAAGGTCCTCAAAAATGGAGGTAAAGGGGGGTTTTTATAGGTGAAAGAGAGATGTTTTTGGTGCCAAAACTCAGTCACCAAGAAATTCTTCCTGGGCAAAATCCTGTAAATTGAGCAAGGGAGAGAATCCTGGCCAGAAATCTGTAACTGACGCCCAGAGGAGCGCGCTTCCTGCTTTGGGGGTGGGAGGCGCGCGCGCCTGGATCCTCCTGTCGGAGGCGCGCGACTCAGAGAAGGCAATTTTGACAGAATGGACTAGAAAGTCAGCCCTGTTATTCAGTTTAGTCCCTGGACTCAACGAAGTCAGTCAGGAACTTAACGGAAATGACAGAAACTAACGAGAAACACTTAAAATGGGGAGAACACAAGATCAAATGTGCAATCGGGGTGAGCTGTCCAAGGCGGGGTGTCTACAGAGCCCCTCGGCGACGTGGATTGCAAAGCAAAACGCGTCGACGAAAGTTAAAAACACCGCCGAGGACATCACCAAGAAAAAAAGAAGAAGCAAAGACTCGTTGAAAGCAGGAATTTGAAATTGCGAGAGATAGTGGTGCGCTCCCTGTGTGAGCGGATTTTGTTGATAGAGGGGGTGGCATGATCCGTTAGGTGAACCTGTCGGCTGAATATCTTGAATGAGGCCGTTAGTGAACCTTTTGAACGAGGCCGTTAGTGAACCTTTGGTGAGGCCGTTAGTGAACCTTTGAGGATGAATCCGTTAGTGAAATCCGTTGATGAGGCCGTTGGTGAACCTTTGGGGAGGCCGTTAGTGAACCTTTGAAGATGCCGTTAGTGAACCTTTGAGGAGGCCGTTAGTGAACCTTTGAAGAGGCCGTTATTGAACCTTTGAGGAGGCCGTTAGTGAACCTTGAGGACGAATCCGTTAGTGAAATCCGTTGACGAGGCCGTTAGTGAACCTTTGAAGAGGCCGTTAGTGAACCTTTGAGGACGCCGTTAGTGAACCTTGAGGACGAATCCGTTAGTGAAATCCGTTGACGAGGCCGTTGGTGAACGTTTGGGGAGGCCGTTAGTGAACCTTTGAAGAGGCTGTTAGTGAACCTTTGAGGAGGCCGTTAGTGAACCTTGAGGACGAATCCGTTAGTGAAATCCGTTGACGAGGCCGTTAGTGAACCTTTGAAGAGGCCGTTAGTGAACCTTGAGGACGAATCTGTTAGTGAAATCCGTTGATGAGGCCGTTGGTGAACCTTTGGGGAGGCCGTAGTGAACCTTTGAAGAGGCCGTTAGTGAACCTTTGAGGAGGCCGTTAGTGAACCTTGAGGATGAATCCGTTAGTGAAATCCGTTGACGAGGCATTGCTTTGCAGTCTCGTGCCACTTTGAGTCACACTTGACTTCTTTTTGAATTGTGGGGTGCGGGCACAGTTGACTGTGACCAGAAAAATATTCATGCTGGGGATGAAATGTTGAGATTGACTCTTGAGGGGGGTACGTAACCCGTGACAGAACTTAGGGAGTTCGGAATCCGTGGGGAAACCTTGATACGGTGCATGGTTTCTTGCATGGGAGACTGCTTCTGAACCTGCCTGATGATGGGAAAAGCGCGCGTCCGGGCCTCGTTATGGGACACGCGCGCTCGGATGAGTATGTCGGGGGGTGCACGCCTGGCGCATAAGTTCAGCATATTAAACAGGCGGTTCACTGTTTTCGGCAAGTTTTCAAAATTTTTGAAGAACCCTCCAAATTCCAAGCCCAATTTTCGTAGAGAAATCACCCCAAAACACTTTCTTGCTGCTCTAGGATCAATTCCGTCATAGAAACGATGTCGGATCGTCAACAATCACCTCCGTTCGAGATGCCACAGGGCAAGGAGCCCGAAATTGGGGTTGAAGCTATGGACCCGAGTTTGCTTACTTTCCGGCCTCATACCCACATTCTCACTTCGTGACTTCGGGTTGGTAGAATGCCTCACCTTTCTTGTCGATTTCGGATTTCATGAAGTTCCGTTTTCTTTACCCGAAATATTGCTGCAGCCAGCTTTGTTGATCATTCTTTGCATGTCGTTCATTGCTGCTGATTTGTTGTAAGGAACATGTTGGGGTGCCCATTTTTATGTTCACACACTTGTTTGTGCATAGTTCTGCCATTGAAATCTCTGTGTTGAGTTCATCCGTTTTCTAGCAGTCATGCTGATGAAATTTTCGCTGTTCTTTCTTTCCTTTCAGGAGTGGACCCGTCTGACAGAGATTCGTGGTGGGGCTGATGGGCCCATCTCCATATGGAAGAGGTTGCCTGAGAATGTTCGGGCCCGAGTCACAGGGACTCATTTTGGTCTTTTTGTCACCAGCCTCCCAGCTTTGAAGAATGACCCCGATGTGGTCCAGGCATTGAGGGAAAGATGGTGGGACACCACCCATACCTTCCATTTACCCATGGGCGAGGTGACTATGACGCCTACCGATTTCACAGCTTTGATGGGCTTGCCGTTATATGGGGATACCTGTCCCTTTGGTTTGAGAGGGGGCTGTCCGGACTCCGGACGAGTTACTGGCTTTGGTTGACTGCCGGTTCGAGGTCAAGAATTCGCGAGTGACATGGGGACGAATCGGGCTTATTTCAGCATCTTGATGGCCGAGGCTCGAGGTGTTACTGCTGATCGGGTCGATGCCGTGGCCCGTTGCTTTATTTGGTACTTGTTATCCCATACTTTGTTTGCCAACGGGGGATCTTCGGCCTCTTTGGCTCTGCTTGACTTGTTAGTGGATTTGGACCAGATTGGCCAGTATAACTGCGGGTGCAGCGGGCTTAGCTGCTTGTTACCACGGCATGGATTTGACCAGCCGCTCGACCACTAGCTCGGTTACGGGCTTCAGCTGCTGTGGGAGGTATACCACTTACTGTCCCTTTTATATTCTCCTTACCTTGGTCATAACTGCCTTTTTCGTGATGTCATTAACTTTGTTTCTGCCTCTTGTCTACCAGCTTTGGGCTTTTGCTATCCTGAATCTGAGGGATTTCAAGATTGCCAAGGAAGGCCAGCCCCAGTATCCGGACTGCGCACGGTGGGCGTATAAGGAGAGGAATGTGAAGACTGCACGAACCCCATTAGTCTTACTTCGGCCCGACGGGCACTTGGACACCTTGAGGCCTGAGTCTGTTGCCTTCTCTTTATATCCATGGAGATCAGTTCAGCACTGGTTTGAGCATACTCTTATTCCTACCCGTTCTCGGCTTTTGATGAGTTCGGGTGAGTGCATGGCTCTGTATCTGGGGGACAGAGTGTTCTGGCAGCATGGTACCCAGGTGACAGACTTTTATACCCCCTCTCGTCCTGCAGTTCCAGACGTTCCTCTTTCTGCCCTCGTAATTGGAGTCACTTTCAGAGGCTGATCGCGCGGCATATATGGTAGGGTTGCGCCGTCCCTTATATTCACTTGGATCAGGATTATGGCCTCTTCAGGGAGAACAACTGATGCAAGGCTTCATGTTTGCTGATCCGAGGAGATCACAGGCTGCTCCTACGACCTCCGCTCGGTTTTATACTACCGGTGCCGGGTATTGTTTTGATCCTCCTTTGCCTCCTCCCTACTACACTTATCCAACTTTGCGGTCTAAAACATATCAAAAATACCCAATCACTTCAAATAACAAAATGCAATTTTATTCATTCAATGAATTATTCAAACCATTACAACGGATTTATTGAGCAACAAAATACATCAAATACATATTAAATCCTAAAACAAAGTGGTCTAATTCAATTGCAACCTCTTAGGGTACTAAGAAAAATCCAATTTTCTCTTAGCTTTCAAAGGACCCACCCGATCGTCTCTCAATCTTTTTCTTCTTGGGTAACAACGGAGCACTAATTACGCACCGAAACCTTCTGTGTTGCAACACGTCTCCTAGCATAAAAGTCATCCAAAGGAGTACCGAAAGGGTCAGCGAGAATGTACTCGAATCAGCAGCAGCAGCCTCCCTATATCTCAAAGTACTGCTAGGCTCAAAACCTTTCCCAACAACTCGGCACGAAGCACATCGACCCAAGTGATGCCATGGTAAAGGGTGCCAAATAAATAATCCAAGTAGCTCTTGGGAAGGAAAACACTCCTCCGATGCAGAGGAGCAAAAGCCCAACGGTTGCGGTCATCTCCCCAAGCCGACTGAAGCTCACTCGAGAAGTCAGACCATGTAAACAACTGGATGAAGCATTCCGTCCCTCGGAAAAGGAATTATCTGTTGGCGATCCGAACTGCCGCAGAACCCGCTCTGGCTGGTAAAATGAAGAATCTCTTAAGCCAGGTACAACCACGTGCTGAAAACCAAGAGTCCCTTCCACAAAAGGACGAAGACCCCAAGAAGGAGGGCACCACTCAATGTCGACAGTTATCCGAGAGGCAAAGAATTTCTTCCAACCATCTTCAGATAAATCCCGGATCAACAACTTTGTCACGACCCGAAATATAGGCTCTATTTTATTGGTAATTAAATGATTTTTATTTAATTATTTGCTTATTTATTTATTTAAATTATTATTTATTTAAATATTTATGTGTGCAATTTATGTGTTATAAAAATTTGCCTAGCATTTTATTTGGGTCATGGTGCTAGTGTAGAATTGTCGAGTCTTATTTGTTAGTGGGGAGTATTTGTGTGTAGGTAGAGGAGGGGCCTAAGTGTAAATTCTTTAATCATTTTTCCCTACTCCTCCATACTCCTTCTCTTCTCCCTCACTCTTCCCCCTCACCCCCACTCATTCCAGCCAACTCTCTCTCTCTAAGCAATTGGGTAAGTTTTTCTTTTCTTCTTCTCTCTTCATTTACTCCTTCTTCCTCTCTTAATCTCTCGTTCTTAAAACTTGAAACATGTTTAGATCGTCGATAGGATCGTTGGAAGCCAAAATATTTGAAATCCATCAACTTTGAGAAAATCCAAGTAAGTTACTTTTCCCCCATTTTGATGCTAAAATGTTCATATCATGTTTAGATAATGCTTAATGTGTTATATTTGAAGTTTGGTTGGGTTTTGAATTTGTTTAGAATTTATTTTGAATTTATTTGAGTTTGGGTAAAAATGGTGGATTGATGAATGTTGGGTTTGATTCTTGGTTTTGGGTTGATAAATGTTGTATTTGGAGTCTCATCCTAGTTATAAGTTGTTGTGGTTCTCATTTATGCTCGGGGGAGATTGATTGTGCTTGATTTTGAGTGTGTGTGAGAATTGGGTAAGAAAACTTAAGGAACCCAGCTCTGTTTTCCCGACTGGAATCCAGACCAGGCGCCCGCCCGACCCCCTCCAGGCGCCCGCCTACATGTCATTTTCTGAGACCAGACCTTCTGGTCACTCAGGCGCCCGCCTGCCCCATTCCAGGCGCCCGCCCGCCCCCCGCCCCTGCTCCAGGAATTTGACCTTTTGCTTGGTTTAGGACTTAGGGCCAAATAATTTAAGTTTATTTCTTCCAATTAACTTAAGATAACACCGTGGAACACTTTAGTGATTAAAATTGGTTCCTTTGTGAACAATAGAGTTATGTAATTTGATCAAGTATTGTTTGGGCATCTTATGATGTGTTCGTGTTTGTTCCCAACCGAATTGAATTTCGAGTAAGACTTGGTCTAGGTTTTAGGGGATGTCCTATAGTACCTAGAGGGTTGTTATTGAACACCAAGGTGTAGGGTTTAGTCCTGTCGTGATTACGTTCTAATAAGTGTAACCTTTCGGATTCGTTTGGGGTGTTTAGAATGGGATCATTATGAACGAGATAAGCGTGAATTGGCAATTGGGTACCTACGGTTTGACTAACCTTAGGATGCATTCATTCGGATTTCTTATTTGGAATTCCAGGTGTGATGAGATGGTTGAGTTCATAGTCCTAGTATATCTTTATGAGTAAATGTTTAGGGTCATTTTGGTAATAGTCATTGTGCCATTGGTGAGCGGACCGTTTGGGTTGTGCTCTTTATGAATAACTCGTGGGTATCGTCTTTAGGATGTGTTTGGTATGGGTCCTTGTCTTGGAATCATCTCGTTTTAAC